>JAVHLU010001353.1:0-32210 GCA_036785755.1 Colletotrichum ledebouriae | reverse complement strand
TATAAGAGAGCCTAGGCTTCCTTAGCCTAGAATAATACCTTACTACTAGGTCTTCTACTAAGTATATAGCGTTAGCTACTAGCCTAGAGGATTACCCTAATATTAATCCTTCCTCTAATATTAGCCCTTTTAACGCTATTAACGCGCCTAGCTCCGCTAAGATACCTAATACTACTACTAGTATTAAGAAGATTATTATTATAAACTAGTAATCCTATACTTATATTACTAGCCTCTATTGCCTTACCTATTCCTATATAAAGTTCCTAACTACTTAAGAGGTAATTAATATATACTTTTAGCACCTCTATTTCTTTAATACTACTAACCTTATAGCTACTTGCTATACTAAACGCCTTACCTTATATATACTTATCTAAAACGGCTTAATTATCCTTAGTCTATATATATATATCCGCGCCCTTAACCTATTTATAACTAAACGAATTATAAGTAACCCGGAGTTTAGCGCTATATTATTATTCTTTATTATTAAGTAGATATTATAATATAAGTTTCCTAGTATATATACTAAGGATAATACTTATATTAGTTAGGCTATAGTTAATAGTAATAACTCGAGCGCTATCTATACTCTCTTAGACCTTAGTAAGCCTAAGGCTATAGATATAGCTAACTTTTAATATAAACACGCTAATAACCTTTAAGGCCTCTACGCTAACGTCGCCTCCCTTACTACCTCGATTATTATAATTAAAGATAATAGTATTACTAAGGTATACCCTAAGGTTAGTAATATATCTCGCTACCTATTCCTAGAGTAATATAAGGATAATACCTAACTAGCTACTACTTATAGTATTAGTATTAACTAACTCCTAGTTATAGCTAAAGAGATTATTAATAATAAGGATAAGGACTACCCTAACCTCTTAAAGATAACTAATACTACGCCCGAGACTCCCTTAGCCTAAAGCAGGATATAATATATAGAATAGAAAGGAAGTAAGGTTATATATAGTTACTTATATATAATAGTATAGCTCTACTTACTAGTATATTACTACGATAGGAGGTATTAATTAAATTTCATATTATATATCGTAGTCGACGCCTTTTTCTTCTTATATAGGTAATTAATACTAAATGCGCTTAGCGCGGTTATCCCGCTTAAGGGCGTCTAACGCGTCTAACGCGTTAAATATACCTAAACGCGTTAACCCTTATAAAAGGGCTTATCGCCTTTAAGGAAAAAACCTTCGAAATTCATAGTATTTTTTCACCTATAATTTTCGCCTACTTCGTGGACCGTATTAACTAGCTTAAGAACTAAAATATAAAAGATTAAATAGTACTTTATAGTATTAGATAATAAGAGTTTATAGTTAATATTAGAAATCTTCTTATTAACATTAAATAGCTTAAGTTTCTTATAGTCTAGTTTATTACTTAGTTATTTAATCTTAACATTTTATTATATAAGGTAAATACTATCTCCCTCCTTTAGAGTTAGTACCTTAACTCTTCTTCTATTAGTATATTTATATATTAATTTATATATAAATTCTAGGTTCTTAGGGGGTTCTTATTATATTTCTTAAATCTTATAGATTTCTACTATAGCTTTAAGTATTACTAAACCTTATTATAATTCTCTATGGCCTCTAGCCACTGCATAGTGATTTTACCTGCTCAAGTGGAACAGACCTTCTAACTCCGCGCCTCCTAATAATATATAGCCTTTAGTTACGTAATCCTCTCCTAACTATAGCTATACTTATATATACCTATAGCCTCACGATCTTTAACTTTATATTAATAATAACATAGTTTTTAATTATTTAAACTATAAAACTATCGACTTTTCCTCTCGTATACTACCCGCGCTGCTATTAAATACCGCCTCTATTACCGCTTCGTCCGCTAGAAGTCGTTACTATCTTTATAGTTATAGCTATGCCGTCGTTAGCAACGCTCTCTCTATTCAGCGCAAGCTATACTTACTAACCCCTAAGGGGCCTAGGCTACCTCTGCCTTAATAGTGCGGAGGACCTGCTTAAAGAAGGGCTACTCTATAGGGTATATAATAACCCGCCTAGCTTCTACTACTAAGTCTACTTACTTAGCTATAATATAATAATAAGTATCCCCTCTAGGGGTATTAATAAAAGCCCTCTTAAGGGCTATATTAATAATACGCTCTTTATATCTAATAAAGTAGTTAAAGAAGGAGCGGGTTTTATTAATTATATTAATACTAAACTCTCTAATAAGTACTCGCGCGTTATTAGTATTAAAGGGTATACCTCGCGTAGGCTTAGCGTTTTTATATATAAGGTCTAGTACTAATATAATTAAGGGATAAGGAAGAGGGAGAGGTATAAGGCCCTACTTATAGAGCTTCTAATACTTCTAGCTATAAGAACCTCTTAGGAAAGACCTCTTTAGTTAAGGAGTTACTTCTTATATAGTAGTATTTACTTTTAGTACCTTACTAGAAGGTCGACCTTTTAGGTTAAGAAGTTATCTTATATAATAGCTTTTATAGCACCTTGCTAGAAGGTTTAGCGAGGGCGTTTCTAGGCTACGAGAGCCTTAGTAGCCCGTTCGGCTCTAATATAATTAGCCCTAGTACGGCGCGCGTCTAACTTTATAATATTTAGAGGGTTTGCTTATAAGTAGTAGGAATATATAGGGTTCCTATATTATTTTCCTTAACTAGTAGAGGGTATAGGTTAAAATACCTATATAGTATTTCCTGAATTATGCCTGCGAACTAGGTGAATTTATTATAGTCTTTTTGCGAAGGGGCTGCGGCGTAATTCCGAGCATAATAACCTTCCTAACTATAGCCGCACTTATACGTACCTGTTAATAGCCTCACGATCTTTAACTTCATATTAATAATAACGTGGTTTTTAATTGTTTAATAGACTACGAAACTATCGACTTATCCTCTCGCGCACTACCCGCGCTGCTAATACTACCTCTATTACTACTTCGTCTGCTACTATACTATTATTAGTAATACTCTCTCTATATTAAAGCAGTTAGTATAAGCCGTACTTACTAACAAGCCCTAATAGGCCTAGGCCGCCTAGGCTGCCTCTGCCTTAGTAATACGGAGGACCTGCTCGAAGAAGGGCTACTCTATAGGGTATATAATAACCTATTAAATTTCTATTACTAAGTTTACTTACTTAGCTTTAATACTATTACGCTTTATAAAGTCCCTTATAGGGGTATTAAAATAAGCCCTCTTAAGGGCTATATTAATAATACGCTATCTATATATAGTAGAGTAGTTAATAAAGGAGCGGGTTTTATTAATTATATTAAGGCTAAACTCTCTAGTAATCCCCTCTATATTATTTATACTAAAGGGTATACCTTGCTTAGGCTTAGTATATTTATATATAAGATCTAGTATTAAAGAGTTAAGAGATAAGGATAAGGAAGAGGGAGAGGTATAAGGCCTAGCTCGTAGTAGTAGAGCTTCTTATACTTCTAGCTATAAGAACCTCTTAGGAAAGACCTCTTTAGTTAAGGAGTTACCTCTTATATAGTAGCGTTTACCTTTAGTACCTTACTAGAAGGTCGACCTTTTAGGTTAAGGAGTTATCTTATATAGTAGCTTTTCTAAGGTATAAGAGCCTTAGTAGCCCGTTTAGCTTTAATATAATTAGCCCTAGTGCGGCGCGCGTCCGACTTTATACGAGGGTTTACTTATAAGTAATAGGAATATATAGGGTTCCTATATTATTTTCCTTAACTAGTAGAGAGTATAGGTTAAAATACCTATATAGTATTTCCCGAATTATACTTACGAACTAGGTAAATTTATTATAGTCTTTTTGCGAAGGGGCTGCGGCGTAATTCCGAACTTAATAATTCTCTATAGGTAGTTAGATTAAATCTATAATCAAGATAAAATAGTAATTCTTTTATATTTTCTCTTATTTTATTATTATAAGCGAATTAGGCTATTAGAAGTAGTAATACCTAATTATCTTTGTTATAGTTATTATAATAGTATAGGTAGGATTCTAAAGTCTAGTTAATTTATTCGGTTTATTTATTAGTTTATAGATAGAAAGTAAAAAAGAGTTTATAATTAGATTTAAGCTATAAGATTAAAGATCTCTAAAACTTTAAAGTAAAAAATTTATCTCTATTTGATATAGTTTCTATTAGTATTTTATCTTAGCTAATAATAATTCTAAGAAATATTCAACTAAGGTCTTGAGTAGTACTAGATTCTATCTAGGGGATAAAGTAGGTATACTTGATAAGTTGGTTTATAATTACTAAAATACTATTATACTTAGTTCTAGTTATTAGTTCTTTTAACTTAGGTACTTTAATAATAAAGTCGAGTAAAATCGATTACTATGCTACTATAGGGATAGGTAATAGTTATATCTTATTATAAGGTTAATATTAGCTTAGCTTACTTTTAGTATAGACTTTATAGTCTTTAATAATATCTACTACTTCTTATCTAGTAGCGGTCTTATTATAGTATTATTAGATATATTTTTATATTTTAGTAACGCCTTAGTATTTATATATAGGTACTAAGTATATCTTCCTAATAGTTGTAGGGGTTATTTATCTAGTTGTATTAGTACTAACCTTACTAGCTATTATTAGAAGTTTTATAGCTAGTATAAGGTTTCTATTCTTATCTTATTTTAAGATAACTTAAGTGTCTTTAGGTATTAGGATATTATAATCTAGTTATTAGCTAATAGTATTAGCTCTACTATTCTTATTTGCTTTCTTATAAATAATTTTAAAATTAAGTTTAGATAGAAATTCTAATTACTTTACTTATTACTTATTAAGTAATTTTAAAGTAGTAAAATATAAGACATTCTTATAATCTATATATACCTTGACTAGGTATTTAGTTTTTAATAATTAACGTCTCTATTCCTTAAAGGCTTTAATAAGTACTATAAGTTCTATATCATAAATCTAGTAATTAAGGTCTAGTTTATTATACGTTTTTAATATAAAAGCGATTAGTTATAATTAGTTCTTATTATTATTTTATCTAAGTTATATACCTATAGCGAAGTCTAAGGTATTAGTTTTAAGTTTAAATAATTTATTAGGATCTAGTATAGTAAGTATAATTTCTTCTTCTACTAGTCGTTTAACTTTATTAAGGTCTTATTAGTATTCTTTAGTCTATTAGAATATATTAATCTTCTTAGTAAGGTCCTAAAGTTTCCTACTAATTTCTATATAGCTCTTAATAAATTATTAGTAGAGGTTTATAAATTCTAAGAAGGATTATGTATTCTTAATATAAGTAGGTATAGGCTAATTATAAATCGCTTTTACTTTATCTTTTAATATCCTAATAGTTCTTAGTATAATAATAAATCCTAGGAATTCGACTTCCTATTAGTAGAATTTGCTTTTAGCTAGCTTAACTAAGAGTTTCACTTCTTATAATTATTTAAGTACTTTATATATATCTCTCTTATATTCTTCTAGGTCCTTAGAGAAGATAAGAATATTACTAAGATATATTATAATAAACTTATCGAGGTATAGTTATAATACTTTATTAATTATAGTTTAAAAGGTTACTAATATATTTATAAGTCTAAGAGGTATTATAAGCGTTTTAAAGTATCTATATTATATTCTAAATACTATTTTCTATTCTTTACCCTCCCTAATATAAATAAAGTTATAAGCTCCCTTAAGGTTAAGGGCTATAAACTAGTTTATATTATATAAGAGGTTATATAACTTAGAAATAAGTAGTAATAAGTAATAGTTCTTAATAGTAATATTATTAAGTTTTTAGTAGTTAATATATAGTTATTTCTCTCTAATCTTCTTTAGTATAAAGAGTATCAGATACCTTATAGGTAATATTAAGGGTCTAATAAATTCTTTCTTTAGATTCTTATTAAGGTAAGCGTTAAGTACTTCTATTCCTTCCTAGTTAAGTCTATAAATCTTCTTAGATATTAGTTCTTTTCCTAGTTTTAGCTTAATTGTATAATTATAGCTACTATATTCTAATAATCCTATGTTAAGTTCTTTAGTAAATAGCTTCTTATATTACTAGTATTCTATTAGAATAAATAGTATTTAATCCTTTATATCAATACTTAGTACTACTAATATCCTAATGCCTATATCCTTAATTCTTAGGTATATAAGGTTTTATATTAGGCCTCTAGCCACTGCATAGTGATTTTACCTACTTAAGTGCAATAGACCTTCTAACTCCGCGCCTCCTAATAATATATAGCCTTCGGTCACGTGATCTTACTAACCACCTTTCCTAACTATAGCCGCACTTATATATGCCCGTTAATAGCCTCACGATCTTTAACTTTATATTAATAATAACGTGGTCTTTAATTATTTAATAGATTATAAAACTATCGACTTTTCCTCTCGCGCACTACCTGCGCTGCTAATACCGCCTCTATTACTACTTTATCTACTAGTAGTCCTCTTATTTAATCGGGTTAGCTAACGCCTTTATAGCTATACTATCATTAGCAACGCTCTCTCTATTTAGCGTAAGCTATACTTACCGACCCCTAATAGGCCTAGGCTACCTAGGCTACCTCTACCTTAGTAATACAGAGGACCTACTTAAAGAAGGGCTACTCTATAGGGTATATAATAACCTACTAAACTTCTACTACTAAGTTTACTTACTTAGCTCTAATATTATTATACCTTATAGAGTCCTCTATAGGGATATTAAGGTAAGCCCTCTTAAGGGCTATATTAATAATACGCTCTCTATATATAGTAGAGCTATTAATAAAGGAGCAGGTTTTATTAATTATATTAAGGCTAAACTCTCTAGTAACCCCCTCTATATTATTTATATTAAAAGGTATACCTCGCTTAGGCTTAGCGTATTTATATATAGGGTTTAGTACTAATATAGTTAAGGGATAAGGATAAAGAAGAGGGAGAGGTATAAGGCCCTACTTATAGAGCTTCTTATACTTCTAGCTATAAGAACCTCTTAGGAAAGACCTCTTTAGTTAAGGAGTTACCTCTTATATAATAGTATTTATAATACCTTACTAGAAGGTTAACTTTTAAAGTTAAGGAGTTATTTTATATAATAGCTTTTATAGTATCTTTAGTACCTTACTAGAAGGTCGACCTTTTAGGTTAAGGAGTTATCTTATATAGTAGCTTTACTAAAAGAGCCTTAGTAGCCTATTTAGCTCTAATATAATTAGCCCTAGTGCAGCGCGTATCTAACTTTATATAAGGGTTTACTTATAAGTAATAGGAATATATAGGGTTCTTATATTATTTTCTTTAACTAGTAGAGGGTATAGGTTAAAATACCTATATAGTATTTCCTGAATTATACTTATAAACTAATTAAATTTATTATAGTCTTTTTACAAAGGGGCTGCAGCGTAATTCCGAACTTAATAATACTATCTAATTATCTAAGTTTTTATAGATTTATAGTATCTTATTAAGTTATTCTATAGCTTTATATTTAAGCTTAGTATTACTATAATACCCTATTATAATAATCTTTATTAATATAAGTTTTATTACTCCTATAGTATAATACCCTAAGTAATAAGGGTTCTTTAGATACTATCCTACTTATTCTTTAGAGTCTGAATAGATTCTATAGTTATTATTATAATATATAATCTAACTAAGTTATTAATATAGAATATACTTAGTCGCTATACTAGGTTATTATATTCGTTCTAGAATAGATATAAACTATTACTTCTTAAGCTATAAACAGTTATATATAATATATCTAGTTTAGCTATACTTAAAGAATTTAAAGCTCTTCTTAGTATCTTTAGTTATTATACTAAGATCAATAGATCTATTATAATATCTATAGGTACTAGCTTACTAAGCTACCTTAGGGTTATACTATAAGTAGTTTATTTATTAGTTATTACTATTCTAATACTAGTTATATAGTTACTATTAAAGCTTTTATCCCTAAAGGCTTTATCCTTAATTAGAGGTTAGTTATTATTCTCCCTTTTCCTTATGTCTTTTATATAATTAATTATTAATTTTAATTATAGGCTCTATATAATAAAGGAAGTTATTAGACTTATTAACCTTACTAACTTTATCCTTTAAGTTATAATAAAATATAAAGATCTTATTTTTATTAGTTAAGTCGAGCTATATATAAATATATTAGAATTCGATAGTATAGTGCTTAGCTAACTTAGTCTATATAAAGTAAAGCAGGTCTTATTCTACTTATTATTTCTTTTCTAGATTCTAGAATAAGGATTTTTAGATATATTTAAAGCTTTAGAAGCTACTAAAAGTATCTTTTGAAATTAGAGGTATTATTATTAAGATAAGTAATAGGGTTAGGTTTAAAACCGAAATTATTCTCTCTAATAGACCTAATAAACAGTAACCTTATTAATAAGTAAGATCTTTTTAGAGAGGTCCTACCTATAATATAAGACTATTAGAAATTAAATAATCTAGTTATTTAAAATAAACCTTATAAGCTAGTAATACTTACTTTAATAAGTAAATATTATAAAATAAAACGAAATATATATATAAATAGATTTTCCCTAGCTTAAGTAGTTAGAAATTAAGTAATTTAATATACTTTTACTATTGAGCTCGGAATTACGCCGCAGCCCCTTCGCAAAAAGATTATAATAAACCTACCTAGTTTATAGGTATAATTTAGGAAATACTATATAGGTATTTAAGCTCGGAATTACGCCGCAGCCCCTTTGTAAAAGGATTATAACAAATTCACCTAGTTCGCAGGTATAATTTAGGAAATACTATATAGGTATTTTAACTTATACCCTTTACTAGTTAAGGAAAGTAATATAGGAACCCTTTATATTCCTACTTAGAAGCAAACCCTTATATAAAGTCGGACGCGCCGCACTAGGGCTAATTATATTAGAGCTAAACGAGCTACTAAGGCTCTTATAGTAAAGCTACTATATAAGATAACTCCTTAACCTAAAAGGTCGACCTTCTAGTAAGGTACTAAAGATACTATAAAAGCTATTATATAAGATAACTCCTTAACTTTAAAAGTTAACCTTCTAGTAAGGTATTATAAACGCTATTATATAAGAGATAACTCCTTAACTAAAGAGGTCTTTCCTAAGAGGTTCTTATAGCTAGAAGTATAAGAAGCTCTATTACTATAAGCAGAGCTTTATACCTCTCCCTCTTTCTTATTCTTATCCCTTAACTATATTAATACTAAACCCTATATATAAATATACTAAGCCTAAGTAAGGTATACCCTTTAGTATAAATAATATTAAGGGGATTACTAGAGAGTTTAGCCTTAATATAATTAATAAAACCTACTCTTTTACTAATTACTCTACTATATATAGAGAGTATATTATTAGTATAGCTCTTAAGAGGGCTTACCTCAATACCCCTATAAGGGACTCTATAAGGTATAATAGTATTAGAGCTAAGTAAGTAAACTTAATAGTAGAAGTTTAGTATATTATTATATACCCTATAGAGTAGCCCTTCTTTAAGTAGGTCCTCTATATTACTAAGGCAGAGGTAGCCTAGGTAGCCTAGGCTTATTAGTGCTTAAATATTAGTAAGTATAGCTTACGCTAACTACTTTAATATAGAGAGAGCGTTACTAACAATAGCATAGCTATAAAGGCGTTAGCTAACCCGATCGAATAAGAGGACTAGTAGATAAAGCAGTAATAGAGGCGGTATTAGCAGCGCGGGTAGTACGTAAGAGGATAAGTTAATAGTTTTATAGTTTATTAAATAATTAAAAACCATATTATTATTAATATAAAATTAAAGATCGTGAGGCTATTAATAGGCACGTATAAGTATAGCTATAGTTAGGAAAGGTAGTTAGCAAGATCACGTAACCAAAGGCTATGTATTATTAGGAGGCGCGGAGTTAGAAGGTCTATTACACTTAAGTAGGTAAAATCACTATATAGTAGCCAGAGGCTATACCTTTACTATATATTCCTACTACTACGGCCTCTAGCCACTACATAGTGATTTTTCCTGCTTAAGTATAACAAACCTTCTAACTCCGCGCCTCCTAATAATATATAGCCTTCGGTTACGTAATCCTTTCCTAACTATAGCCGCACTTATATATACCTATAGCCTTACGATCCTTAACTTTATATTAATAATAACGTGGTTTTTAATTATTTAAACTACGAAACTATTAACCTATCGTCTCGTATACTACCCGCGCTGCTATTAAATACCGCCTCTATTACCGCTTCGTCCGCTAGAAGTCGTTACTATTTTTATAGTCCTCTTATTCGATCGGGTTAGCTAACGCCTTCGCAGCAGCTATACTATCGTTAGTAACGCTCGTTCTATTAGTCAGCGCAAGCCGTACTTACTAACCCCTAATAGGCCTAGGCCGCCTAGGCCGCCTCTACCTTAGTGATATAGAGGACCTGCTCGAAGAAGGGCTATTCTATAGGGTATATTCAAACCTGCTAAACTTCTATTACTAAGTTTACTTATTTAGCTCTAATATTATTACGCCTTATAGAGTCCCCTATAGGGGTATTAAGGTAAGCCCTATTAAGGGCTATACTAATAATATACTCTCTATATATAGCAGAGTAGTTAATAAAGGAGCGGGTTTTATTAATTATATTAAGGCTAAACTCTCTAGTAACCCCCTCTATATTATTTATACTAAAAAGCGTGCCTCGCTTAGGCTTAGTATATTTATATATAGGGTCTAGTGCTAATATAGTTAAGGATTTATTATAGGGTAGATAAGGATAAGGAAGAGGGAGAGGTATAAAGCTGATACGGTCCACGAAGTGGGCGAAAATTATAAGTGAAAACTACTATGAATTTCAAAGGTTTTTTCCTTAAAGGCGATAAGCCCTTTTATAAGGGTTAATACGTTTAGGTATATTTAACGCGTTAAACGCATTAGACGCCCTTAAGCAGGATAACTACGCTAAGCGTATTTAGTATTAATTACCTGCATAAGAAGAAAAAGGTATTAACTACGATATATAGTATAAAATTTGATTTATACCTCTTATTATAATAATATACTAGTAAGTAGAGCTATACTATTATATATAAGTAACTATATATAACCTTACTTCCTTTCCGTTCTATACGTTTTAATTATATCCTACTTTAGGCTAAGGGAGTCTTAGGCGTAGTATTAGTCGTCTTTAAGAGATCGGGGTAATCCTTATCCTTGTTATTAATAATCTCTTTAGCTATAACTAGGAGTTAGTTAATACTAATGCTATAAGTAGTAGCTAGTTAGATATTATCCTTATATTACTCTAGGAATAGGTAGCGAGATTTATTACTAACCTTAGGGTACGCCTTAGTAATACTATTATTTTTAATTATAGCGATTAAGGTAGTAAGGGAGGCGATATTAGCACGAAGGCCTCAAAAGTTAGTAGTATATTTATACTAAAGGTTAGCTATATCTATAGCCTTAGGGTCGCTAAGGTCTAAGAGAGCCTAGATAGCGCTTAAGTTATTACTATTAACTATAGCCTAACTAATATAAGCGTTATCCTTAGTATATATACTAGGAAACTCGTATTATAATATCTACTTAATAATAAAGAATAGCAATATAGCGCTAAACTCTAGGTTATTTATAATTTATTTAGTTATAAACGAGTTAAGGGCGCGGATATATATATATAGACTAAGGATAATTAAGCTATTCTAGATAAGCATATATAGGGTAAGGCGTTTAGCGCGGCAGGTAGCTATAAGGTTAGTAGCGTTAAAGAAATAGAGGTACTAAAGGTATATATTAATTACCTCTTAAGTAGTTAGGAACTTTATATAGGAATAGGTAAGGTAATAGAGGCTAGTAATATAAGTATAGGATTGCTAGTCTATAATAACGATTTTCTTAATACTAGTAGTAGTATTAAGCGTCTTAGCGGAGCTAGGCGCGTTAATAGTATTAAAGGGGCTAATATTAGAGGAAGGATTAATATTAGGACGATCCTCTAGGCTAGTAGCTAATACTATATACTTAGTAGAAGACCTAGTAATAAGGTATTATTCTAGGCTAAGGAAGCCCGGGCTCTCTTATATTAGTCCCTAGGGAACAGTTACTATAATAAACTTAAACTCGTTAGTAGCTAACTTAATAAATTAGCCTAGGTTAAGGGTAATAGCGCTAGTATTAGTAATATAACCCTTAGAGAGCGCTATAATTAGGGCAATCTAGGTCTCCTTATATCTATTAAATAGCATAGTAATATAGCTAATACGTTTACTATAGGCTTATATTCCCTTAATAGCCTTAATAGTATCTATTATATTAGGGGTACTAATACTAGTAGCTTACTTCTTAGGCGTAGCTATCTTATTAGTCTTATTCTAAATAATAGGAGTTAATCTAGTACTAGTTATAATAATATTAGTTAATAGTTAAGGTTTAATATATTTAGTAGCGTTAGTAGCTTAGTTAGGTTAGCTAGCGTTAAGGGATAGTTTAGGCTAATTAGCGTTAATAGTCTTATTAGCTTAGTTATATCTAGTAGTAATATATTTATTATCTCTGCTTAAGGCCTCTCTAGAATTAATAGAAATAGGCGTACTAGCGATATTAATAGTATAATATAGGTTATATTTAAGGGAGTTCTATATAGCGTTATAGAGGGATAGCTACTTAATATTTAAGATAGCATTAGGGAATTAGTAGTAGAACTTAATTTAGTTTATAAATAGTAGTTAGGTAACTAAGTAAGTATTAATACCTAGGTAGATAACGAATAAGGTGCTAGAAATATTATAACTAGTTCTATAACGTTAGGTCTCTTAGTTAAGGGCGCGCTTAAAGATTTCTTAGTTATAAATATAATATCTAGGCTTATTACGAGGGATCTTAATATTAAGTAGGTAGTAGTAAATATAGTTAAGAGTAATATACTTAGTATCTTCGCGTTTAGAGCGTTATCCATTTATAATAAAGTAATACCTAGGTATATATAATATAAGTTACTCTAGTAGCGCTAAGCGTATAATAACGTAGAGCGTTAATAAGATTTCTCAACGTCTTAACGAGGATAATAGTAATAAAGGGAGATATATAAGAGTAATAATAGTATAGTAACGGGGTTAAAGGTATTAACGCTCTTTAGCGAAATATATATATAGAGGATAAATACGCTTAATACTAAGTAAGTAGAGGTAATAGTAATAACTAATAGGGTTACCTAGTAATATAAATTTGTTTTATATATATATACTTAAGCGCTAATTTTTCTTATTAGTTAAGTAAGAGTAGGGGTCGACCTTCTAGCGAGGAGGGCGGTTATATTTATAAAGGTTCTTATAGTACTAAGGGTAGAAGGAGTTCGAGAGGGAAGGCATAATAAGCGTAGTTATCTTTACTAATAGGATAGGTGCGAATATCGCTATTATTAGGGTGAAGTTCTTAGACGGGCTAAGCGTACTAAACGTCTTTATTTTATAATAAGGCCTTAGTTATAATACTTATTATAGTCTACTTACTTATTTAAGGCGCTTTAAGTAGCGCGTTCCTTATTTATAATATATATTATATTATTCCCCTAGGTTCTTATAAAGCCTTCCTCTTAAGCGCCTTAATAGTCTTTTACTAAGCTCTAATACTAATTTAACGCCTTATTAGATAGGTCTTTAAGCTTATACTTATTTATAGAGCTATTCTATCTCTTATTCCTTACTTTTAAATATAGTAATAAGTTTATCTATATTTATAGCGTCTTTATCTATCTAAATAATATATATTAGTAAGTAACCTTTCTATTTAACTAGATATTATACCTTTCCTTGCGCGAGGGTTTGTTTCTTAAGAATACTTTTAATCTTAAAATACTTATATACTTTTAGCTAATAAATATTATTATCTTCCTTAATATTAACTAGGCCTTAGTAGTTATCTTAGTAGTTAAATAGGTTACTACTAGGGGCTAGTGCTAGTATAAGTTAGACGATAGATATAACTAGGTAAATATTTATATTAGGTAGAATATCGAGGCGGTATACTAACTTACTAATACGTTTAAGGACCTTAAATAGAATACGCTAGTAGCTATACTTTAGGTTTAGTTATCCTAGTAGATAGTATCCTAATCCTATTTTAAGATATACCTAGTTGCCTAGCTTAAAGGTAATAAAACGATATTTTTTATTATACTATTCCTTTATATATAGCTAGGCTATTATAATTAAAATTTTTGCTTCCTCCTAGAAGATTTTATAGTTTATTTCAGGGTTAGTATTACCTAAGACGTTTAATATATTATTAGTGTTTTTACTATATAGGATTTAGTTTAGTAAATAACTAATAACTTATAAGTAGGTGTTATTAAGGTTATATTAAAGGCTTAGTAGTAATATTACCTAGTTATT
This sequence comes from Colletotrichum ledebouriae, assembly GCA_036785755.1. Classification (NCBI taxonomy): domain Eukaryota; kingdom Fungi; phylum Ascomycota; class Sordariomycetes; order Glomerellales; family Glomerellaceae; genus Colletotrichum; species Colletotrichum ledebouriae. Next base: position 17,840 of record JAVHLU010001353.1, on the reverse strand, counting down.
ATTAACGAGGTTAAGAAAGTAACGAATAGCTAGTTCGACGGTTTGATTTTTATATTCTGAAATACTATCGGTTTATAGATAATATATAGTTAAGAATCTTAATTTAGTATATAATTCCGCCTATAGTGCGATCTAAAACCTTAAAAGGAACTTTTAGTTATAATTAGATATAATAGCTTTCGGTATCCCCTAGTTACTATACTAGAGGTTATATAGAAGGAGGCATCCCTAGATCTTAGTAATATACGTTAAGTAACCTAGGATAAGGAGCGTTGCTTTAGAGAACTTATTAGTTATAGTAAGTACTATATTAAGAAGTAGAAAGTTCTCTACTTTATAGCCTAAATACTATAAAGGTATTTCGGGAAGTCTAATAATAAAGTCTATAGTAATTCTATAGAAGGGGATAGCTAGTATTAATATTAGCTATATCACGCTAAGCGGTAGTTAACGTTCTATCTTTATTATTCTATATTAGGGGTAGTTAGCTATATAATTATTAACTTATTGTTTAAGATATAGTATATAAAAGTATTTATTAATAGCTCTCTATATCCGTTCCTTACTAAAGTAATAGTAGTTATTATAAGCTTCCTTAATAAGAGGCGTTACTAACTCTTTCGGAATATAAAGCCTTTATTTATTAGTATAGGGGTTAATATAATAAAGAAGACTATTATATATAACGAAGTTAAGGTCTATATTATCTGCCTTTTCGCAGAGTATCTTATATACTCTGCTCTAGAACCTAGAGTTAGTATATAATTAAATAAGTTTAGCCTTAAAGTCGTTATTAAGAGATACTTTTATTATAAAGTTAATACCTATTAGCATATCGTCCTATATCTTATCGAGTTCCCTAATATCTTTAATAGGGATTTCTATTATAAGTAAGCGTAATAATATATCTACTATAATATTTAACGTTCTAGGGATATAATAGTATACTAGGGAGAACTAGCTAAGATATTCTAATAATAATATAAAGCATAAGTTAGACCTCGTCTTATCTTCTAACTATAGCGACATTTATTTAATAATATTATATATTACTAAATAGTTAGTAAATACTATCGTAGGGTCTCGTCTAGATAAATATAGCATTAGCTAATACTTCTTTACTACTTATACTAAGTAAGCTACTTCGAGTTTAGTAGGCTAATACTTCTATTTAGCTTAGTTAAGGGCCTTACTAATATAAGTAATTAGACGTATATTAGTACGCTTAATAGGGTTATAAGGTTTCTATTTAACGTAGTTAGCTAGCTAGAAGATTAGCGCGGAGTATTTATATTCCTTTAACGAGTTAAGCTATATAAATAACTACTTATCTAGGTTATAGTAGAATAAGGCGTTATCCGCTATTAAGGCGTCTTTAATATTATTAAAGCTAATTACTTCTTCTAGTATAGGTTTAAAACTTATCTTTTAATAGAAGAGCTTTCTTATAGCGCTTTTATCCTTCCCTTAAGCTTAGGCTTTAGCTAGTAATATAGTTTTATACTATTAGAGTAGTTAAATATAGTAGCTATAGCGTAGTATTATATATTATAGAAACCTAGTTATACCTATCTAGTGCTTAAGTTAGTAGAGGTTATAAGGGCACTTGATTTTTTTAATAGCGTTAATATAATCTTAAGTATTTAATAGTCTAAAGGCGTTAATAGTAAAGCTAAGTAGCTTAATAGAAGGATATCTAATAAATAACTTCTTCGCTAAAAGCGAGAGTCTAATATCTATAAAGAGTTTAAGAATTATATTAAAGTACTTAAGGTAGGTATTAAGGTCCTTCGAGGCGATAATAATATTATTAATAAACGCATAGGTATATTCTTTATATAGTTATAGGAGTCTATTTATAACGCGTTAAGCGTAAGCGGGCGAATTGCGGAATCCTATAAGTACTACCTTTAAACGTTCTTATCCCTAGTAGCTAATTATAATAAATCGATCTTAATATTCCTTTTTAATAAGAAACTAATAGAAGAAGGATTAAGTATTAACTATAGTAATCTATAGCTTATTACAAAGGCGTTTAATAACGTCTTATTATAGTAGTATAGGGTATATATTAGGGATAGTAGCTTTATTAAGAGTATATAGGTCTATAACTATATAACCTTTATGCTTACTATCTATAATTCGCTATATAGTAAATATAAGGGCTCTAAATAATATAGGTCTAGAGTTACCCTATTCTATATAGTTTTAAGTATAGAGCTCGTCTAAAGTTTTGTTAATAAGGCTCTTATCTTCTTTATTAATAGGATAAGGTTATTAGCTAACGTTTATATTCTACTATCCTTTAATAAGTTCAACCTTAAGGTATTAATCTTCTAGAAGGTTGATTAGTCCTTAGTCCTTCTAGATAGCGGGGTAATATAAGATAACCTCTTTAAGGCGTTATATAGCTTTAGCGTCTTAGTTATAGATATATATACCTTCCTTAGTAATAACTACTAGTAAGTTCTTAGGCTTAGTTATGCTTATCTTATTATTTAGGTTAATATTCCCCTTATAGATATCTCTACTATTTAGTATTATATTATTATTAATTACGCTATAGTTAGCGAGCGCTTCCTTACTAGTTAGGTTAGAGATTTCTACTTATTTATTAACTATTAGTTCTAGTAGCTAAGCGAGTATTATAAGCTTGCGATTAGAAAGGCTAAAAATAGCGTAATATATTAAGTCCTTGCGTAATAATATTAAAAAGGCGGTTTATAGTTAATCGCAAGTCTTTAGTTCGAGGTATTTATTAGACTTAAAGGGCGCTAGAGTTCTAAGCTTAGTACCTCTTTTAATCTTTAATAGGTAAGGAGCGTTATTAATAATAGGAATAAGCAGTAAATTACCTATATATATATATGTGCACCCTTCGTGCTTTAGGCTAAATAGAAGGGACTCTATTTTACTAAAGGTATCTTAATTTAAATAGCGGAGTAATTATATAGCGTAATAGTTAAATTTCTTATAGTATATATATTATAAACTTTTAAAGGGACTTTTGAATAGATCTAGGAGGGAATTTAAATATTATTATAGGATATAATTTAGACGTATAATTCTAAGTTTAGCACGTCGAGCCTATTAGGTATATTAAAGTCTTACCCTATAAGTAGACTAGTATCTAAATATAGGATAAGCTATATACCTATATAGAGCTTAGCGGTTATTATATATCTATTAGGTCGTTATCCTTATATAAGAATCGCAAAGGTTACCTAGGCGATAGTCTTAAGGCTTCCTATGCCTTAGAGCTTAAATACCTTAGGTTCTCTTAAGAGGATATAGAACTATTATAAGTAGGCTTCGCTTATAACTAAGCGGTCTATGCTAGTATTAACGCAGACTATGATTAGTAGTCTATTATAATAGCCTTAGATAATAATTTTAGCGTACGTATAGCGGTATAAACGTATAACTATATATTACTACGGCTTAATAGGACTAATAAGTATTATATTTAGCTAAGGGGATAGAAGGGTTTAATATAAGAAAATACCCTTAAAGTTTGCATATAGCTTAGTATTATAAAAATAGGTTTCGCATAAGTAGAGTCTAGGATCCTTAAGGAGCGAATTTTAGAAGGAGTTAACGTTAAAAACAGGGTACTCGTCCTTATATCTAGGGATATAACCTAGAGGGTATTCGTAGTAATAAGCAGGTTAAGTAACTAGGTTAATATGCTCGGGATTATCTTCCTATAGCTCTTAGTTATCCTCGTTATCTATACTAATAACTAAGTTTTCTTTATATAAGTCTAAATCCTCGCTAGCCTTAATATACTAAATATAATTAAAGTCGCCCTTATCTAACGAAGTATATACTTCCTCTTCTACTTACTCGCGACTAGTACCCTTAGTTATATAGGCTAAAGGGTAACTAGGCGGTTAAAGATACTAAATACGTTAACTAGGCTATTCGCATTAGTATTCGGGCCTTTATTATTAGTTAAACCGAATTTCCTTGCGAGCGGATAATAAGGGTTTAGTAGCTATATTAGTAGCTTGCTTTATAAGTCTTAATAGTAATAGGCTAGATATAGTCTCTTTTAGGTTTATATAGTATAGGTAACGAGTAGCTATAATATAGCCTACTTTCGAGGTCTCTTTTAGTAATAATCGCATTATAGAAGTTCCTATATAGGTCGCCTTAGTTAAGGGTTAGACTAATAATCGCTAGGATCCTTTAATAACTATTTAATACTAGCTAGGGACTATTTTCTATAGGCTTGCGATAAATTTATCGCAGTTTATATTACTAGTTAGCTAAGGAATACTAATAACTAGTTCTATATCTATCTTATTATAAGTAATAGTTAATACCTTAGTTTCGCTCTCTTTAGTATCCTTATATAGTCGAGTAACCTTAGTTATCTAGTATTAAATATTACGTTAAATATATATATTATATAGAGTATACCTCTTCTTAGTTAAACGTGCTTTAGCGATTTTATATAGTAAATAAAAACGTTCGAGTAATAACTCTTTCTAATAGTCTAGCCCGTAGTTAGGGTCCTTAAGTTCTACTTTCTTATTAAGTATTAGATTAGTATAGTACTAGTCCGAGGTATACTTTAGCAAGGTTTAATATAGGTTAAGGGTAGCTATAGCTAGGTTCCTATCGTCTAACTCGATATAGCTATTAATTATATTAATAAAGCGATATATATTTTAGTAAATAGTCCTTAAACTACTATTAATACGTATATCTTCGACTTTATTATTATATAGAGGCGGATTAAATAACCTAATTATATTAGTCTTAAATTAAGGAGTACTATACCTAGGTTCTATAGCTAACGTTCTAGCTATCGCCCGTACTACCCCTTCTTTATCTATAGAGAGAAGGAATATAAGAAAGTTATAGCTAACTAAGAACTTATTAGGGTTAGATAACGGTTTAATAGTATTTCTTATCCTAGTTAGTAGTTAAGGGCGTTAATTACCTTAGCTATTACTATTACTATAGCTAGGGCTACCTCTTCTATTATTTTAACCCTTAGGGTTATTATTATCGCCTCTATTACTAGGATCTCTAGGTAGCGTAGGTAGTAGTAATAGTAGAGGAGTATCCTCTATACGTTTAATATCTTAATTATATCCCTTGCTTTTATTAAGGTTTAATAGACTAGCTTCTAGTTCCTAGGCGCCTATCTTACTATATTACTTACTCTAGCTATAAGTATTAGGGTAACTCTATAAGTCGCTTAGCTTAGGTATAGGAGGGCTACTTATTCCTTTTCCTTAGGTTAGAAATAAAATACTTAATATATCTACGCTTTCTTTAAATAATATATAGAAGGTATTTAGGCTTAGCTCTAGTATTAATATAATAGTTATATCTTTTAATATAGGTTTAAGAGGTAGGAGTTATAAGCTATTTATAAAACTTCGTTTAAACTTATAATATTCCTCTAGAGTTAATAGGAGTACTAAGAAAGCTTTAGGGATTATTATTATATTAAGTTTAGATATAGGTTTTAAGATATCTAGCTTATTTATAGCTTTAGCTCTTAGGGTCTTATAGCCTCCCCTCTTTTTATCCTCTTTAAAAAGGAGTATTAGGTCTAGAGTCTAGCCCTATTTAGTCTCTATTTTAAGATATTAATTATAGTAAGGGAGATTAAGGTAATACTACTACTTAATAGTATTAGTAAATAGTTATAAGTTAGTTATTTATACCTATAGGACCTTGCTTTAAATATATCGAGTAGTCTTATATACTTCCCTATATAGTATTAACTTTTAAATATATCTATAGTAGTTTACTAAGCGTTATTTAAAGTTCTCGCGAGTAATAGCTATAATACTTGCTTTTATTACTAACCTAAGAAAGGTATACTTAGTTAGGGTAAGTAGTATATAGAACTTATCTAGGTATTACTTAAGCGCTATTACGAAGTTTATAATAGTTAAATAGTTAATAAGTTCTAGAAGGTCGGACTTAAGACCTTCTTTAACCTTATAATTAATAAGCGGCTCGTAGGGTATAATTATTCGAGGTTTATTATCTTAGTAGGATATTCCTTAGTTAAGGAAATCTTTAAGGTTTAATATCTCTTAGGGATATCTCCTAGTTAAGAGAAATAGTAAAGAGTTAATATCTCTTATTAATATTTCCTAGTTAAGGGAACGGGGGAGTTTAGAGGCTTTTAACGCTATATAATACCTATAGGTATTAACTACTACGATACTATTTTATATAAACTCGACGGGGTTAGCTATCTATATAGTTAAGTACCTTCCTTAATTATAAGGGACGTGCTTAGTTATAAGGGGATATAGCTAACTATTAAGGTTATACTATTAATTAATATAGTCTATAAAGTAAGTGAAAATTATAGGTAAAAACTACTATAAATTTCGAAGGTTTTTTCCTTAAAGGCGATAAGCCCTTTCATAAGGGTTAACGCGTTTAGGTATATTTAACGCGTTAAACGCGTTGGACGCCCTTGAGCGGGATAACCGCGCTGAGCGCGTTCGGTATTAAAAGCCCTGCTCGTAGTAGAGCTTCTTATGCTTCTAGCTATAAGAACCTCTTAGGAAAGACCTCTTTAGTTAAGGAGTTACCTCTTATATAGTAGCATTTACCTTTAGTACCTTACTAAAAGGTTAACCTTTTAGGTTAAGGAGTTATCTTATATAATAGCTTTTATAGCACCTTATTAGAAGGTTTAGTAGGGGCGTTACTATAAGAGCCTTAGTAGCCTATTTAGCTCTAATATAATTAGCCCTAGTGCGGTGCGCGTCTAACTTTATATAAGGGTTTGCTTATAAGTAGTAGGAATATATAGGGCTCTTATATTATTTTCCTTAACTAGTAGAGGGTATAAATTAAAATACCTATATAGTATTTCCCGAATTATACTTATAAACTAGGTGAATTTGTTATAGCCTTTTTGCAAAGGGGCTACAGCGTAATTCCGAACTCAATATAAGAACCCTTAATATTATTCCTTATCTTTAAATACCTAAATTTCTTTATTAGATCTAGTATTTAAAATACTTAATATATTCTTTCTATTATATAATAGGAACCTAACTTCTTTTAAAGTATTGAGCTCGGAATTACGCCGCAGCCCCTTCGTAAAAAGACTATAACAAATTCACCTAGTTCGTAAGTATAATTCGGGAAATACTATATAGGTATTTTAACCTATACCCTCTACTAGTTTAGGAAAATAATATAGGAACTCTATACGTTCCTACTACTCGCAAGTAAACCCTCTAAATATTATAAAGTTAGACGCGCGCTATACTAGGGCTAATTATATTAGAGCCGAACGGGCTACTAAGGCTCTCGTAGCAACGCCCTCGCTAAACCTTCTAGCAAGGTGAAAGCTACTATACGAGATGACTTCTTAACCCAAAAGGTCGACCTTCTAGCTCTTTTAAAGTATAAGCAATCACGACTTACTATAAGTTTAAAGCTTACTTCTATATAAAGTAAGGTAATCTAAATATAAGAAAAATTATAAGTCTTAACTTTATTTACATATATATATATATATACTCGTCTATAGAAGATATAATTTATTAATAGATAAAGCTATTTTCGATAGCTTTATAAGGCACAAAGAATTTAATAAAAAGTAAAAACATTCAAATTCAAAGAGTAAATCAAAAATAATGAAAAGTATTTATAAGAAATAAATAATCCTTTATGCTTTCTACTAGGAAAGGGTCTTTTTTACCTTCTAGGAAGCTATATAAGATAAGGGAAAGAAATACCCCTTAGCTAGGTGCCTTCTACTACGCTAGGTAGTAATTAGTTAGCATAAAAGCTTTTCTCTAATTAGCCAATTGCTTAAGCAATCAGCTAAGGAAAAACCTACATAACTATTCATTATATTCTCCCTATTGCTTTACTATTTCTTCTTTTAGTAATATATTTTATTTATTTAATACTTAGTCTATTTATTATATAACCTTTATGTAAGATCCTAAAGAAAGCTCTTATTAATAATCCTTCTTATTATAAATTATACTAAAGTATTACTTTATTTTATTCCTTTTTTACTTTTTATTCTACTTAATTCCTACTCTTAAATTATTGCTTATTTCATATCTATTTTATATATTAGTATATATTTCATAATGTTTTAATTTGTATTTCATTAATCTAGTAGTGTAGCTAGTTATAATCTCCTAAACTAGGTTACTGTTATTAACTATTTGATATAGTTATGTTTATTATATTATTACTATTCTATCTTGCTCTCTAATTATCTATAAGCTTATGCTTTAGAAAATTAGAAAGCTGCTTTTAATACACTATATCTATTATATTGGTACTACTCTTATTTAGGCTACTAGATTTAAGTGTTTACCTTTATATAAAAAGTATACATATATTGATAGGCCTTAGATGTAGTGTATAATTATGCAGATATCTAAAGGAGTATAAATAACTAAGGGCGCCTATATTAATTATATATAAAATAATTAAAGTTCTCTCTATAGTTTATATGTATATCGCTTATTTTACGCTAATATGTCTTTTGCTAATTAAGTAGATAACGTGGTTAATAAGCGAGCTGCCTACCTAACCACGACTATATTATATTTATAACTAATGGGTAGTACTAAGAAAGGTATCTTAATTAAAACTACTTAGAAACCTCTTTATTAGATATTTCTTTAATTAATTAAGATATTTATATATTATAACTAGTATTCCTATAGGTATTATATTATTATTAGCGTATCTTAGTCCTTAGGTAGTAAGTACTATTCTAATATATTTCCTCCTTAATCTAAGTTATTACCTCTTTTCATTACTAAATATTCTCTACCTTAGTTATAATAAGACTCCCTCTTTATCTAAGCTAGGTTTTTATAACCCTTTAATAGTAGCTAATTAAGTTATTCTCCTCCTGAAAGATTTTATTTATAAACCTTCATAAGGTAATCTAATACATAAATCCCTATACCCTCTTAAATAAATACTCTACAGCTTTAATACTTAAAGTTAGGAAGCTATTTTAATAATAAGAGATGAGATCCTCTTTTTAATAAGTATAAACTAAGAAAACGCTTTAGTTAAGCTATTTAATATCTAGGAAGTCTAGGTTAGGGGTATTATTAATAGGGATCTTAGAAGTATGAAAATATATAACCTTATATTAAGCTTAGATAGTATACTCTCTATACTTAAAGGTATAAGCCTAGCCGTCTAAATCCTCCTTAGATATCTTTCTTTATAATTACTTATATAAATACTCTATAAAATATAAAGAAGAAGTCCTCTTTTATAATATAAGTATAACTCTATTATATCTTTTCCTTAATTTCTTAGCTATAAGCTTTCTTTAGTAGCTTAAAATACCTAATATCTAAAGGCTAAAGTAGATAAGGTAAATAAGCTAGTATATAGAATATAATAATATTATTTTCCTTATAATATATATCGAAGTTAGTAGCGTGGTGACTTTTATACCTATTAATAATAAGGAGGTAATAACTACTATTTATATCTAGTTTTATATACTAGTTAAGGTACTAGAGCTAATCTAGGCCTCTTTTATTTATTATCTATCTATTTTTAGATACTATAATAACCTAGTTATATAAGAGACTAGATTTAGTATCCTAGGTAGAGAGGTAATATTAACTTATAATAATAATATATTATAGGATATTATAGCCTAACGAGCTAATAGCTTAAATAACTATAACCTATTTATAATTACTAGGCTATATTATTTTTATATTTAAATGCCTTCTAGCGCTTATTAGAATTATTTTAGATATAATCCAGCTTATTATAAACCTAGTCTTATTAAAGCTATAGATATTAAAGTTATAGATATTAAAGTTTATAATACTATATTTTATAACTATATTCGCTATAAAGTAAAACTATATATTTATTATATCTAGATCTTTATATTAAGCCCTCTTATAGTTATGCTAATAAAAAAGGTATATCTATAGCTATAGTTATTACTTAATAAAGTTCAAAGCCTAGCGCTTTCTAACTAGGGGCGCGTTATAGTTAGTAAGTAGTTAAATAGTTATATCTTTTATACTACTAATATAAATAGGAAATAAATAGGAATCCAGGTTAAGAATATATTTAACTACCTTCTCTTCTTCTAATAGTATAAGCTTTTATAAGTTTAGTATAGTATCTTATTATATAGGTATAGCTTTTAATTAGGTGCGTAAGGTCCTAGGATAGACTTAGTAAATTCTAGCTACTATTTAAATATTAAGATTTAGGGTTTAATTAAGGGCCTAGATAGCTAGGTTTTATTAACCTTCTTTAGTCTATAATATTACTTTTTATTATAGCATCGCGTGGGTTATAAGGTAGAAGATAGTATAGTTGCGGTTAGGTAGGTAGCTCGCTTATTAACCACGTTACTTCTTTTATTAGTTATATAGGTATATCTCTTAATATACTTAAGTAGCTACTTAGTATTAAGTTCGGAATTACGCCGCAGCCCCTTCGCAAAAAGACTATAATAAATTCACCTAGTTCGCAGGTATAATTCGGGAAATACTATATAGGTATTTTAACCTATACCCTCTACTAGTTAAGGAAAATAATATAGGAACTCTATACATTCCTACTACTTATAAGTAAACCCTCGTATAAAGTTAGATGCGCGCTATACTAGGGCTAATTATATCGGAGCTAAATAGGCTACTAAGGCTCTCATAGCCTAGAAACGCCCTCGCTAAACCTTCTAATAAGGTACTACGAAAGCTACTATATAAAATAACTCCTTAACTTAAAAAGTTAACCTTCTAGTAAAGTATTAAAAGTAAAAGCTACTATATAAGATAACTCCTTAACCTAAAAGGTCGACCTTCTAGTAAGGTATTATAAATACTACTATATAAGAGGTAACTCCTTAACTAAAGAGGTCTTTCCTAAGAAGTTCCTATAGCTAGAAGTATAAGAAGCTCTATAAGTAGGGCTTTATATCTCTCCCTTTTCCTTATCCTTATCCCTTAACTATATTAGTACTAGACCCTATATATAAATACGCTAAGCCTAAGCGAGGTATACCCTTTAGTATAAATAATATAGAGGGGGTTACTAGAGAGTTTAGCCTTAATATAATTAATAAAACCCGCTCCTTTATTAACTACTCTGCTATATATAGAGAGCGTATTATTAGTATAACCCTTAAGAGGGCTTACCTTAATACCCCTATAGGGGACTTTATAAGGTATAATAATATTAGAGCTAAGTAAGTAAACTTAGTAGTAGAAGTTTAGTAGGTCGTTATATACCCTATAGAGTAGCCCTTCTTTAAGCAGGTCCTCTATATTACTAAGGTAGAGGCAGCCTAGGCGGCCTAGGCGAATATTAGTAAGTATAGCTTATACTAACTATAATATAGAGAGAGCGTTACTAATAATAGCATAGCGAAAGCGTTAGCTAACCCGATTAAATAAGAGGATAAAGATAGTAATAACTTCTAGCGGACGAAGCGGTAATAGAGGCGGTATTAGCAGCGCAGGTAGTGCGCAAGAGGAAAAGTCGATAGTTTTATAGTTTAAATAATTAAAAACTATGTTATTATTAATATAAAGTTAAAGATTATAAGGCTATAGGTATATATAAGTATAGCTATAGTTAGGAGAGGATTACATAACCGAAGGCTATATATTATTAGGAGGCGCGGAGTTAGAAGGTCTATTGCACTTAAGCAGGTAAAATCACTATGCAGTAGCTAGAGGCTAGCTACTTAGTATATTAGTTAGATGCCTTTTTAATATAAACTAACAAGAGATTAAGCTAAATATCCTAAGGAAGTTAAGTATTACCTTATATATATTTATTTTTATTAGAATAAGTGCTAAATAACCTATTTTTAGAGTAAGTAAATAATAGCTTATTTAGAGTAGCTTATTACTACTATTATATATATAAAGCAAAAGAAAATAGGCTACTAGGTTAAGGGCTATTTAAAAAAACTTTAGTTTTATCTTTTCCTTTATATATTTAATATTTTAAGGTTACTTATTAATCTTAATTAGTATTAGTATAATATTAATTCTTTAAAAGATACTACTCTAAGATATAAAGATAATAAGACTAATAATAATATAGATTTAGAGGCCTAGAAGAATAATTAAATTAGTATATTATATCCTTTTTTCTACGTATTTATATACGGGGTCTAGTGCTAATATAGTTAAGGGATAAGGATAAGGATAAGGGAGAGGTATAAGGCCCTGCTTATAGAGCTTCTTATACTTCTAGCTATAAGAACCTCTTAGGAAAGACCTCTCTAGTTAAGGAGTTACCTCTTATATAGTAGCGTTTATAATACCTTTAGTACCTTGCTAGAAGGTCGACCTTTTAGGTTAAGGAGTTATCTTATATAATAGCTTTGCTATAAGGGCCTTAGTAGCCCGTTCGGCTCTAATATAATTAGCCCTAGTATAGCGCGCATCCGACTTTATATAAGGGTTTACTTATTAAGCTCGGAATTACGCCGTAGCCCCTTCGTAAAAAGACTATAACAAATTCACCTAGTTCGTAGGTATAATTCGGGAAATACTATATAAGTATTTTAACCTATACCCTCTACTAGTTAAGGAAAATAATATAGGAACCCTATATATTCCTACTACTCGCAAGCAAACCCTCGCATAGAGTTAGATACACGCCGCACCGGGGCTAATTATATTAGAGCTAAACGGGCTACTAAGGCTCTTATAGCCTAGAAACGCCCTCGCTAAACCTTCTAATAAGGTAAAAGCTACTATATAAGATAACTTCTTAACCTAAAAGGTCGACCTTCTAGTAAGGTACTAAAGGTAAATACTACTATATAAGAGGTAACTCCTTAACTAAAGAGGTCTTTCCTAAGAGGTTCTTATAGCTAGAAGCATAAGAAGCTCTATAAGTAAGGCCTTATACCTCTCCCTCTTCCTTATCCCTTAACTATATTAGTACTAGACCTTATATATAAAAACGCTAAGCCCGCGCGAGGTATACCCTTTAATATTAATAACGCATAAGAGCTCGCTAGAGAGTTTAGTATTAATATAATTAATAAAACCTACTCTTTCTTTAACTACTCTATTATATATAGAGAGTATATTATTAATATAGCCCTTAAGAGGGCTCTTATTAATACCCCTAGAGGGGATACTCGCTATTATATTATAGCTAAGTAAGTAGACTTAGTAGTAGAAGCTAGGTAGGTTATTATATACCCTATAGAGTAGCCCTTCTTCGAGTAGGTCCTTCATACTATTAAGGTAGAGGCAGCCTAGGCCCCTTAGGGCTTAAATATTAGTAAGTATAGCTTATGCTAACTGCTTTAATATAGAGAGAGCGTTGCTAACGATGGTATAGCTAGCGGATAAAGCGGTAATAGAGGCGGTATTTAACGGCGGCGCGGGTAGTATGCGAGAGGAAAAGTTAATAGTTTCGTAGTTTAAATAATTAAAAACTACGTTATTATTGATATAAAGGTAAAGATTATAAGGCTATCTAGTGTAATAGGTATATATAAGTGCAGCTATAGTTAGGAAAGTTATAATTACGTGACCGAAGGCTATGTATTGTTAGGAGGCGCGGAGTTAGAAGGTCTATTGCACTTGAGCAGGTAAAATCACTATGCAGTAGCCAGAGGCCATTACTTAGTTATATACCCTTTACTAATAGTAAAATAATATTTAGTAGTAAATTAGGGAGTATAATACTCTATTTTACTAATTTCTAATATTAAGATTAAATAAGAATACTATTTAGTAGCCTAAGAAATATCATAAGTTCATTATTTATAGTAATTCCCTTAGGCCTAAGTAGGTAGATAATGATAATAGTATTAAACTCTGGTCTATTAATAACCTTAAGACCTATATATTTAATCTTATTAATTACTATTAACATACCCTTAATATAGGGAAATATTCTAAAAATAAAGGGCCTATTAGAGTCCCCTAATATTATAGCTATAGATCTCTTTGATATTATTAGTATATATAATTTTAGCTAGTAAGCTAATAAATAAAGAGATACTTTGCAGCTTATCTTTATACTATATACTAGAGTAGTATAAAGTATAAGCTTCTATTTTTAATTTAGGGGGATAATAGTCTACCTACTGCTAGTAAAGGTAAGTTATATATTAGGGTTATATTAAGCTTAGAGTGCTCTTTTATTCTTTTATGTTTGCTTGCTTTTTAAAAGTATTAAAGAAGCTAAAGTAGATAAGTATCCCCTTAGGCTCTTTTTGGCTCTAAAAGTATAATAATATTTATAAACTTAACTTATATCTCTTTAGCTTTAGTTTCTTTTTATAGCAATTAAGCTATTTTATTTATTAGTTTTGTATTTAGTATAACTTTAGTAAACTACTTAATATTACTAAGTAGACTATATTAGTTAAAAGACTAGAAGTTCAAAGAAGTCCCCTATAAATATAATAATTAAAATACTACTTAATAGCTTATTTAGAAAGCCTTATAGTATTTTAAGCGTATTATTTACTATATATAATAATATAAGGCTAAGTATACTAACTTTATTAATAATAAGGAGGTCGTATCTTGTTATTAAGTTCGGAATTATACTATAGCCCCTTTATAAAAAGACTATAGTAAATTCACCTAGTTCGCAGGTATAATTTAGGAAATACTATATAAGTATTTTAACCTATACCCTGTACTAGTTAAGGAAAATAATATAAGAACCCTATATATTCCTACTTAAAAGTAAACCCTCTAAATTTTATAAAGTTAGATATGCGCTATACTAGGGCTAATTATATTAGGGCTAAACGGGCTATTAAGGCTCTTATAGCCTAGAAACGCCCTTGCTAAACCTTCTTATAAGGTAAAAGCTACTATATAAGATAACTCCTTTACTTAAAAGCTTAACCTTCTAGTAAGGTACTACGAATACTACTATATAAGAGATAAGGCCTCTAGCTACTATATAGTGATTTTACCTGCTTAAGTGCGATAGACCTTCTAACTCCGCGCCTCCTAATAATATATAGCCTTCGGTCACGTGATTATAACTTTCCTAACTATAGCTGCACTTATATATGCCTATTAATAGCCTCACGATCTTTAACTTTATATTAATAATAACGTGGTTTTTAATTATTTAAACTACGAAACTATCGACTTTCCCTCTCGCATACTACCCGCGCTACTATTAAATACTGCCTCTATTACTGCTTCGTCCGCTAGTCCTCTTATTCGATTAGGTTAGCTAACGCCTTCGTAGCTATGCTGTTATTAGTAATGCTCTCTCTATATTAAAGTAGTTAGCGCAAGCTATACTTACCGACGTTCCCCTAATAGGCCTAGGCTGCCTAGGCTACCTCTGCCTTAGCAATATAGAAGACCTACTCGAAGAAGGGCTACTCTATAGGGTATATAATAACCTACTAAACTTCTACTACTAAGTTTACTTACTTAGCTCTAATACTATTACGCCTTATAAGGTCCCTTATAGGGGTATTAAGATAAGCCCTCTTAAGGGCTATATTAATAATATACTCTCTATATATAGCGGAGTAGTTAATAAAGGAGCGGGTTTTATTAATTATATTAAGGCTAAACTCTCTAGTAACCCCCTCTATATTATTTATACTAAAGGGCGTGCCTCGCTTAGGCTTAGTATATTTATATATAAGGTCTAGTATTAATATAGTTAAGGATTTATTATAGGTTATAGGGATAAGGATAAGGAAGAGGGAGAGGTATAAAGCCCTACTTATAGCAGAGCTTCTTATACTTCTAGCTATAAGAACCTCTTAGGAAAGACCTCTTTAGTTAAGAAGTTACCTCTTATATAGTAGTATTTTTAATACCTTACTAGAAGGTCGACCTTTTAGGTTAAAGAGTTATCTTATATAGTAGCTTTTACCTTACTAGAAGGTTTAGCGAGGGCGTTGCTATAAGAGCCTTAGTAGCCCGTTTAGCTCTAATATTATTAGCCCCGGTGCGGCGCGTATCTAACTTTATATAAGGGTTTACTTATAAGTAGTAGGAACGTATAGGGTTCCTATATTATTTTCCTTAACTAGTAGAGGGTATAAGTTAAAATACTTATATAATATTTCCTAAATTATGCTTGCGAACTAGGTGAATTTGTTATAGTCTTTTTGCGAAGGGGCTGCGGCGTAATTCCGAACTTAATAAGAGATAACTCCTTAACTAAAGAGGTCTTTCCTAAGAGGTTCTTATAGCTAGAAGTATACGAAGCTCTATTACTATAAGTAGGGCTTTATACCTCTCCCTCTTCCTTATCCTTATCTAACTTGAAATAAAGCCTTAATTATATTAGTACTAGACCTTATATATAAATATAATAAGCCTAAGCGAGGTATACCCTTTAGTATAAATAATATATAGGGGATTACTAGAGAGTTTAATATTAATATAATTAATTAAACTTATACCTTTATTAACTACTCCGCTATATATAGAGAGTATATTATTAATATAGCCCTTAAGAGAGCTTACCCTAATACCCCTATAGGGGATCCTATAAGGTATAATAGTATTATAGCTAAGTAAGCTAACTTAATAGTAGAAGCTAAGCGGGTTATTATATACCCTATAGAGTAGCCCTTCTTTAAGTAGGTCCTCTATATTACAAAGGTAGAGGCGGCCTATTAGGAGAACGTCGGTAAGTATAGCTTATGCTGACTACTTTAATATAGAGAGAGCATTACTAATAATAATATAGCTAGTAGACGAAGTAGTAATAGAGGCGGTATTAGTAGCGCGGGTAGTGCGCAAGAGGATTAAGCTCGGAATTACGCCGCAGCCCCTTCGCAAAAAGACTATAATAAATTCACCTAGTTCGCAGGTATAATCGGGAAATACTATATAGGTATTTTAACCTATACCCTCTACTAGTTAAGGAAAATAATATAAGAACCCTATATATTCCTATTACTTATAAGCAAACCCTCTAAATATTACTATATAAAGTCGGACGCGCGCCGCACTAGGGCTAATTATATTAGAGCTGAACGGGCTACTAAGGCTCTTATAGCCTAGAAACGCCCTCGCTAAACCTTCTAGTAAGGTGCTATAAAAGCTACTATATAAGATAACTCCTTAACTGAAAAGGTCGACCTTCTAGTAAGGTGCTAAAGGTACTATAAACGCTATTATATAAGAGGTAACTCCTTAACTAGAGAGGTCTTTCGTAAGAGGTTCTTATAGCTAGAAGCATAAGAAGCTCTACGAGCAGGGCCTTATACTTCTCCCTCTTCCTTATCCTTATCCCTTAACTATATAAGCACTAGACCCTATATATAAATACGCTAAGCCCGAGCGAGGCACGCCCTTTAGCGCAAATAACGCGGAGGGGGTCGCTAGAGAGTTTAGCCTCGATAGTGCGCAAGAGGATAAGTTAATAGTTTTATATTATAGTCTATGGCCTCTGGCTACTGCATAGTGATTTTACCTACTTAAGTATAATAGACCTTCTAACTCCGCGCCTCCTAATAATATATAGCCTTCGGTTACGTGATCCTCTCCTAACTATAGCTATACTTATACGTGCCTATTATACTAGATAGCCTCACGATCTTTAACTTTATATTAATAATAACGTAGTTTTTAATTATTTAAACTACGAAACTACTAACTTTTCCTCTCGCGCACTACCTATGCTGCTAATACCGCCTCTATTACTACTTTATCCGCTAGAAGTTATTACTATCTTTACTATGCTATTATTAGTCACGCTCTCTCTATTTAGCATAAGCTATACTTACTAACGTTCGCCTAGGCTACCTAGGCTACCTCTACCTTAGTAATATAGAGGACCTGCTCGAAGAAGGGCTACTCTATAGGGTATATAATAACCTACTAAACTTCTATTACTAA
>JAVHLU010001352.1:0-32231 GCA_036785755.1 Colletotrichum ledebouriae | reverse complement strand
ATATAAATATAAGCCTATTAGTAATCTTAGGAGCTAATTAATTATAAGCTAAATTATATATAAAATTAAGTACTAAAAAGCTTCTCTCTAATAGGACTAAAGTTATAATATAGCCTAGTATTCGTAGTACTAATAGGGCTAGTTTCGAGTTCTAGACTTATATATACTTCCACGCCGTGAGTAGGCTCTGCGCGGGCGCCTAAAAGGGGGTTATTAGGTTAAATAATAGGCCTATAACTACGTGAAGGTCGAGGATCTCGATATAATAGGTATTATAGTAAGTAGTAGTTAGGGTAAATCTCTCTAGCTAATTAAATATAACTACCTACTCGTTATCGCTATATATACGCTATATATTAGAAGGTAGGAGGGTAGATATAATAACGTTAATATTAGTGATTTATTTTACCTAGCGGGCGTTAAATACTCTAAATATCTCTACCTAGTTAACTTAGTACGTATTAGCGGCGCGGCGCGCCTCGTAGTAGTATTAAATACCCTCCTAATAGGTAAGTATATAACTAGCGTGGGATCGATTAGTTTCTAATATCTTAATAGCCTTACTAATAGGTCTAAGTAGGTTAATAAGAGTCTCTATATAGAGCTAGAAAAATTTATTACTAATAATACTAATTAGTATAGTAATACTACTAGCGTTACTATCCCTTATAATAGAGCCTCGCTAGCTAGTAATATCATCGAGGTAGATATAGTTAAGGAGGGCACCCTTTAAATAGAATACTAATAATAGGTAACGCTCTATACTTCCCTATCGGGTAAAAGAGGAAGTAAGTAGGGCTTTAAGCTTGCTATAAATAGTAACTTAGAGTTGCTAAAGTCGGGCTAATTATAACTATAAGGTACGGAAGTAACTAATAATACTTAAGGCCTTCTTAACGATTAGTTATTATAGAGATAGCTTTATAATATCGCTAATAAGAAGGTTTAGCCCGTAGGAGTCGTAGAGAATAGGAATAATATACTTAAGGCTTAGTTAACGAGCAATCTCTTAGTATAAAGCCCTTATAGTACTATTCGTATTAGTTATAAAGCTATTAATCCGCTTAAGGTTAGGAATACCCTTAACTATAGAGATCTCTTTAAGGATAGGAAGGAGCTCTTAGGTGCTCTACGTTACGCTATAGGAGTAGTTAGTAGTTACCTATATATACTAGAAGAAGGTAGTACTACTAGGTATTATAATAGAGATATTAATAATATAATTATTAGCGTTATCTTTAGAGCTATCGAAAGTTATATTAATATAGGGCGAAGCTTTAATAATAGCTTTAACTTTATAGTAGTAGTTATTATAAATACGAGGTAAATATACCTCGCAGAGGCTATATAATAATAGTAGCTTCTAGCTAGGTTAAAGTAGCGTAGTTAAGTCGCGGGTTTAGTCGTCTTTATAGAAGGTAAAGGGGCGACTATTAGCAAAGATAGAAAGAGCAGCGTAATAGTTTAGCCGGTCTATTAGGTCTCTAAAGGTATTATTAACTATAACTATAGTAGTAAGGGTAGCTATAATTAGTAGTTAGGTGCGGGTTTAGTATTCGAGGTATTACGGGTAGCGATTGAGATGCTTCCTCTACTGAGAGATACTAACTATAGTAACCTAGCCGTAGTATTTATACTACTCTTTTTAGTCCTTATTATTATAATCGTGGTATAGGCGAAACGACTACTTAATAATAGTAGTTTTAAGGCCTCTTAAAGCTATTACAACGTTATTAGTAATAATAATAATAATAGTAGAGCGTTGTTAGCGATAATAATAATAGTAGTAGAGGTAGTATTATAGGAGGGAAAAAAGAGCTCAAAAGTTAGCCTAACCGCGATTATTAGGTTAGGTTAGCCTTACGCTAGCCTAATTAGGCTTAGTTTAGTATAATATCACGCTTTTATCGCTTTTTTAGGCTAATGTAAAAGCACTGCTTTTTTGGGCTAAAGCAGAAAAACTCGGAACCCTGCGTCTGCATGTAATGGGCTGGGAGTGCGCAGTAAAAGAAAGTCGTCAGCACCTCAGGTCAGGTAATGGCAGAAAGATACGTACCTCATTGAATATCCGGACCGGGGCTGGATACGGACGTGTACGACGGCGACGGAACCATGACACAACATGGGAAAATGGAAGGAAGATTAACAGAAACGGGTTATTGGGGGCGAGAGAGAACTTTGCGAGCGCCCCTTGAAAGACATTGATCTTGTCATCTCCTGGGGCGTAAGCCCATCATCATTCCTGCACTCGCTATATCTACATCCATCCGCCCGTTCCCCCCAACCGCCAAAAGAAAAAGAAAAAAAAGAAAGAAAAAAGAAACCCAGTTTGGTATGGAGCATCGAAATCGTATGGTATTCATGTGCGGTGCCTATGGGTACCTGTCGGCACCAAGACATAAAAAAAGAATTAAAAAAAAGGGAATAAAAAGCAAGGGAATAAAAGAATCCAAGAAGCTAAGCCCGGGCCCCGAGTCCACCTTTCCCCCACCCCGGGGTACGTCGCCGCCCGCCGCGAGAATTGGGAAGCTACCCTGCAGGACAAGAAAGTTGGAACCAGGGGTGTTGTTAGCAAAACGACCCGCGATGTCGTGAAAGTGAAGTGAGAGTGATGTGTGGATAGGTAAGGTGAGGTGAGGTGCGCAAGGGGGAGGGGTCAGCGGGGCCCGAGGGGGGTAGAGCAGGAGGGGAAGAAGCCTTGGCCGACCCTCTTTCCCAGTAGTTCCAATGTTCCTTGACCCCTGTCACTCAAGCGGGCAGCAATACGTACCTCCCGTGGTAATTGTCCAAGGTAACTTGGGACTGCTCTTGCTGGAAGTCGGAGTCGGGTACCTTAGCCCACGTATCTTTTGCGACATCCCGGTGAGCGACGAAAGGTGCGCAATTCTCCTTTCCCATGCCCTTGCCCAATTCCCACCCAAAACAACTCCCACTCCCTTATCCGCTTCCTTCTAAGGTTCCACTTCTACCCACCCATCCATCCCGACCGGCCCTTGAATCCTACACCAGACAGCTCGCTTCGGCCCACCCCCCAAACCTATTGACCTTCCGAGCTTCGTCTCTCACCAAAGCTGCTGGCTGGTATAATACTCAACCTGCGCCTCATTCTTGTACGCCTCTTTGGTCCTGCTACTCTGCTTTCAAACTACCGGTCGACCCTCACCCAACATTCATATTCAACTTGAACAAGCGGCATTTGTCGACGCTCCTCTCGGGATACCACATCGTCGACCTATTATTCATTGAACATCATTGGGAACTAGGCCATCTACCACCGACACATCGTCCTTCTCGACTGTCGTCGCCCTCGTCCCACCATCGCCAGTACCAGTATACTAAGCCAAACATTTGCAAACGCCCACGATTTACTTGCACATGACCGCCAAAATGCAAGCCAGAGACGCTGCTGGCCGTCAGGTCTCCTTGTTGAACGACGAACCCGTCCCAATCATGCCCCAACGCCGGAACTACAGCACAGCAAACCGGGTCCTCTCACAACCGTACCTGCCGCGAAGCAACTCTTCTTCGCCCCAGACTCCAGAGCTCCTTCGTTCAGACTCTTACGACTCGAATGCAAGCAGCGATTCCATGTCACCTCGTACGCCTACCTCATACGACCCTACCCGCGTCAACGCGTTCCCTAGCCAGCCCATGTACGATGAGTACGAGAAGCGCCCATCTTATGCTCAAACCAGCCGTGCGAACTCGTATGAGGAGGATAGCTCAGCAACATCGCCACTGCCAGAACGTCCGGGGAAGCGCTATCCCTGCCGCTACCGCGACAGCCATGGCTGCGAGAAGACATTCACCACATCAGGTCACGCGTCCAGGCATTCGAAAATCCACACTGCCGAGAAGGCTGTCCAGTGCACATTCCATGGCTGCCAAAAGAAGTTCACCAGGGCGGACAACATGAAGCAACATCTTGAGACTCACTACAAGGACAAGTCCCGATCCTCTGCCTCAGCAAAGGCCGCGGCGCGCTCTTCCCTAGGTGCCCTCTCAGCGTCAGGCCGCCGTTCTTCGTCTTCGTCTATCCGGACAGCCGCCGGCCGGGCCTCCCGCGACCAGTCAATGTGGGATGCTGAGTCCTACAGCGGATACCCTCCCGGTCAGGCACCCCTTCCGTCGCTCGGGGCCAACGGCACCTGGGACATGCGTGGCATGAACTTGCCGCTCCTGACCCGCCCCGGCGTGACGAGAAACCCAAGCAGCGGCTTGGATGCCCTAGCCATGGCGGTTGCCTGCCAAGAGGGTGCCTAAATTCCTTGTCATTATCTCTGAGCGCCTGTCCATATTCCCTATGGTTCCGAGTGAGGCAGGGGCTTCACCGGGTATTGCTTAATTCTCTCCATCACCTTCTCCGTTGTGTGATCAATGGAGCGAAGGACTCGTGTAGGGACGGCGTTTGAGCATGTGGGGCGGGATCGACTATTTGCGCTCGGAAACTGATACCACCATTTTCACCCGTCTTTTTCATATATTGATGTCTGGGCACACGGCTCAAAAGGCGCAAAGCATACGAAATGGCGCATCTGCACATACGCGGGGCGGAATCACGCAACAAAAACGACGGCGTTCATTTGGGTTGAGCTTTTCCAGCGACGAAATTGGGCGGGATCTTGGTCAGGCGTTTACCTTGCTGTGGCTTCGTACACATACCCGAATCCTCGATTCAACTGAAGGGGCAGACGTATTTCATGCTATTCTTTGACTTTGGGGCGAGCGACGGAAATGCCTTTTTTTTTTCTTGGGAATTTCTTCCTCGAAAACTGGACGGGATAAACATACACGAAGGATCTCGCGGGTCTGGATGAGAAAAAGGGAAACATGTGGAGGTAAGACGATTGTTCCCTCTGCGACGCGCAGAGCCACAAACATGTGTAGTTGCGGTGGGTCAGTGAACAAAACGCCTCTCGGCGATGCGGTATGAAATCTTAATTTCCCGCTACACATACGACGTCGGTGATGAAGGAACGAGGGAGGAGGAGAAAACCCTCCACCGACGAAATGTTGATACCACTCGCCCTCAATACGCGCTGGTCAGATCAGGTACTGATCTGTTAGCCCACACGAATAAAGTAAAAGTTCTAAACACCAGGCTTTCCTATACTTCAGTCATGACAACGGTGTTGCTATGCACCCAGCCTTGAGCCTCATTATGGTGGATTGGCTCACATTTGCCATGCTACGAGAAGCATGTCCCCAACCTTGGTCGGTCCCAATACTCCACGCGCATGCGACTTTCAACGGCACGCAAAGGAGAGAAAATGCCGATCCTCGTCAAGCTAACTTCTAGGTTTTGTTTCTCATCGAGATCGCACAATTGCATCTTTCGGGCCGAGACAGTCGAAAGGGAGGGGGGGTTTGTGAAGTGTCTCACTTTCTTACTTCATTTTCCAAGGTGTTTAAAACCTTCGTCTTTTGTCTTTTTTCCCCCCTTCTTTTTGGAGAGCCGTCCCAGACACGGGGTTGGAACGAAAACACTTCGACCGCCTTGCTCTGGAATGGACAACAAAGTTGGCGTCCTTGTTGCTTCGGGAACCCCCAAAAGCTGGAATGTCCCTTTTTTTCCCCTACTGCTGGTGGGTTAACTCTTCGATCGGCCTCTGTCTCTTAACACGGCGAAAACGGTTGTTCCATCCCACACACAGATGTGACGATCGGTTGATCGTCGATGGCTCGGGTAGAAACGCAGGTGGTACTTTGTGTACATAAAAGGCGCGCGAAATGTCGTCCCAAGAACCTCTCGAAACGGCGGCTCATTATCATTGCTTTCATCTATATCCTGTTTTTTGTTGTAAGCCCACGCCAGCCCAGCCTTCCCTCAGAACTGCGGAGCTGAAGACACCATCATTTGTTCCAGTACAGCTGCCGGACCTTTTGTCTCATCCATATACTCGGCAGGAGTTTCTCCCTCCTCACACCTCGACTCCCCGCGGCTCCGATCTAGACGTCGTCGGATGGGAATGACTTAGGCATGTATGTTGGATGCGGCAGTCGCTACGACCAGAGCTCCTTCTTCTCGGTGCATAATCTCGCCATCTCGAGCTGCTCGTCGGTCTTACACACCAAGGTGCGGCACTTGGCCTCTTGCTTGCCAACCTCCTGCACCGTGGACTCAATCTTCTTGCCATTCAGCTCTTCGTCGACGGTGAAGCCCAGACACGCACACTGTTCGACAACCCGCCTCCGCAGCTTATCGCTCTTCTCACCAATACCACCAGCGAAGACCAAAGCGTCCACATGGCCGCTCAGGGTGACAAAATAGGAGCCGATGAATGCACATACTCTGTCAATGAAGATGTCAAAGGCGAGCTTGTGTAGAGGTTCGTCTGAGGCAGCTATGATGCCAAAGTCAGTAGTTCCCGTCAGAGACTTCCATCCGGCCTGCTTGTTGAGGATCTCCTCGGCCTCTGTAAGATGTAGCTCTGATGTCGAGTTCGGAGAGAGCTTGCCGACGTCACTTGCGTAGTGAAAGACGAGACTGACACCAGCTGTGTCAGCTGAAAAATGCTTGAGAAAAACTGACAGCTGGAGGAAAACGACTCACCTAGGATCCACGCTTCCACTTCTGGTGGCCCCTGGCAGGCCAGCAACGGGGGTCAAGCCCATGCTGGTGTCCCAACTCTGGCCATTGCGAATCGCACAAGCGCTTGCACCGCTTCCCAGGTGGAGGGCAATGATGTTGAGGTCTTTTGGGTCCTTGCCGAGATGCTCGGAGACGGATCGAGTGATGAAGGAGTAACTGATGCCGTGGAAGCCAAACTTTCTCAAATGGTTCTTCTTTGCAATGTCCTGGTTGATGGGATAGGTCCGCACATGCTCGGGAATGGTGGAGTGGAATTGAGTATCGAAGCAAGCGATGTTGATGGCGCCCGGTAACTGATCGACGCAGGACTTGACAATCTTCAGGGCAGGACCATTATGCAGCGGTGCAAGATCGCTGAGTTCTTCGAGGTGGTGGTATGTGTCTTGGGTGATGGTCTGTGAGCATGGGTAGTCACCGCCATGGACGATGCGGTGACAGATCAAGGTGACGTCCTCTTTTGATTCGATTTGAGGCAGCTCGGGATCGTTAATGAGCGTTTTGAGCAGGACTTTGAAAGCATCGTCTTGTGTAGCCATCTTTTCTTTGAGGTCTTCGTTCTTCTTGACCACAACATCGCCGCGGGTATACGAGGCTTGAGCAGGTGGGGCCGTCAGACCACTGATGGCCGTCTCTGCGATCTGGTAGGGTGAATGATTAGGCTTGGCGGAGTAAACTGAGATCTTGACAGAGCTGGACCCCGCGTTGACGGCAAGGATAACCTTCATTATGAACAAGGAAGGTGGTGCGGGTTGTTGTGGAGATTTGGTAGTGTCGCAGGAAGATGATGTGTGTTGGGAAGACGAAGTCGTCTGTATCGAGTCGATGTCGTCTGGCAAATCTGGCTTTATACCTGACGCCGATGTTATCGTTGTCTCTTTCTTAACAAGACTCGGAGACCAGGGAGCTGACTCTCGGGCCGACGCTGTTGGTGATTGAGGCAAGGAAGCTGAGATTGACTGAGGCAGCTCCGGAACGACGACTATCAGCAGATATTTGGCGGTGGGATGGTTTTGGGCCGAGGTGGGTGGTGCATTTCGAGTGCACTTGGCGCCATCCGCTGCGCCGGACGAGTGCATGCTGGCCGTCTTCCATACTACCTCTGAACGCCCTATGGAAAGGTCGGGTGATTAATCGTGCAGCGACGTTGATTCGTCACCACTAGGTACCTAGGTTTGGCGCCGCTGGCAGCCCCCCCGCCCCTCCCCACTCTCAGCTGGATTTGGCAGCTAAATTAGGTGCCAGCGCCGGAACCCCGCGCCGTGCCTTGCCCTGGTCACCCCGGCTACGGGGGTTCCAAGGTCCATGGTGGATCCTGTCAAACCTGCCAAACCTGCCCGCGCCCTTACCTTCGCCCGGCCATCTGGAGGGACCCAGTCCAACGGCTTTCGCCAGGCACCACACACCACTTTCGGATGACAGCCAGGCCCAGGTATCCTCCAATACCTGGCTAATCAGTGGTACCACTCCCCACAGCCAAAGTCCATGGCCATGTTGTCGACAGTCCACCTGTTGGACGGCTGATGCGAGCGGCTGGGCGTTGCTGGGCTTCTGAAACTTAAAGTCCTGGTAAAGAAGCCTAAGAGTGCTCAAGGGGTCGAGTCCGACTCGTAAGAATCTGGCGGTTCGGTGACGGATGGTAGTCCTCTCGATATATCTGGCGATGGAAGTTCCGAAATCTCGCCTGGAAGGATTTGCGGTGAGGGCAATTCTATGTGACTGGATGGGAAGGGGATTCCGTGGAATTCGCTGTCGGAGCTGTGCGCAATGACCCATCTCTCGAGAAATTTGCGGTAGTCTGTTACGTGATAGTCAGTATCCGGCGTGTTTGAAGCTGCCCAAAAACCAATCATTCGAAAACATCTCGATTCTGGGCGTGGAGGACATGTATGACCTCGCTCGTACGCACCTTCACGCTTACTGAACTGGATACCCAAGTAGCGCATATCAAGAAAACCAGAAGAAGAGACTGATTCCGAGCTGCCACCTGAACCGGAGCGGACCCGGGGACGCATTCGGTGTAACGTGAATCGCGACCGCGAAGAGTTATTATCCGGGGCACTGCCGCGCCGATTTTCTCGGACGGTCAAGCGTACTTGACGATGCCGATCGTCTCGATTCCGTAGCTCCCCCTCGAAATTGTGTATCTCGTATTCCCGGTGCCGATGACCACTGGCCCGATTGGCAAATATAGTCAACGAGTGGTAGGTGGAGTAGCGATCTCTCCAAAGCTTTAACCTCTGGACCAATCCCATGCCTCGTATGTTGCCGAACCCGTCCGTTCTTCCATGCACATCAGACCAGACCACATCTACATCGTAGTAATCGATCAAGTCCTTCCGACGAATGTCTCCTTGAAAGCGCATGGAACCCTCCACCGTGGTGAACTCGTACTTGACTTCCACGAGATGGTCATGCATCACCACACCCTCTCCTGTTGTGTATTTGACGCGATGCGGCTCGCCAAAGCTGACGTAGAGTTCGAGCTCGCAAGGATCTGTGTAAGGCCGGTGGCGGGCGTGGAGGGTATGTGGAAATATTTCGGCCGGGACGTCGGTCGGAACTACCATGCGGTCAGACTCGGACAGGCACGGACACAGGTCCAGGAAGGGGGGTAAAGTACGGAAATGCTCAAGGAGTTCGCTCTGGTAGCTGCACTGCCAAAGAACGCGGCGCTGCTCGGAACCGACAACTTCCCAAGGGCCAAGGTAGACGGTGCGCTCGTTGGGAGTGCCTTCAAAAAGAGTTCTAGGAGTTCGTGCTGTGTCAGACAGGAGGGGCATGCGGACTTGGGGCGGTCGCAAACGGATCTAGAGGGGTCCAGAAGATGACAGAGGGGGGGCCTAACAAAAACAACGAGGAAGTCTGGGTGACAGAGAGATCTTACATGGTCGCTTGATAACCTGGCGGCCCGAGATCTAGAGGGCGTAAGGAGGCATGCGGTGCCGAGGCCTCGGAGGTGAGAGCTGAGATAGTAGAGGCACCCGACGTTGTTGGTGTCCAGGTGGAGTCGATCGGGCTCGCATAGGGATGAGCATAGGATGGCGGACGGCCGAGGGAAGACGAAGTGAAAGAGGAGCCGGAGGAGGAGGAGGCGGCCATGCTGGGGAGGCCTCGGCCTGAGGACTCTCTGGCTCTGGTCAACAAATCAAGACAATCGGCGGGTGTTTGAAATCGCAATTATGACATGTTGTTGGCGGGCGATGTATGTGCTCGGTTCGTCTCGTCGTCAGGGTCGTGGTCGTCGTCGTCGAAATACAAGAATCTTGTGACGAATGCATTCAAACGGCGTGGCGTCTGTGGCCGAAAGGACTCGGATGTTACTTGAACTGCTTGCTTCTCAAGATTCGTAAAGGACAGCCGCCGCTGCTGCTGCTATTTCTGCCACTGCCGGAATTTTCGCTAGATACTTGAGTACCAATCTGGCAGAGGCGGAAAAAAAGTTGCAGAAGGGAGAGTGCAGACTTAGGCGCGAGACAAAGGACCAAGGCTGGGCTGGTAGCTCACTTGGAGTCGTCGTAGGGCGGCGGGATTACGGAGTTGTCCTGGACTCGTGGCTTTGTGGCCCCGGCGCTGAGATTCAGCCAGTAATTCGTTCGGTAAGTTTGTTCGAGGGCCGTCGCGATCCCAAAACCCCTACAGCCGAGGGGGACTGGACCAGACTCGTTGGTTGTGACTGATGGTGCGGAGTAATTTCGAGAGGCACCTCCACTTAAGCTCTTTCGGGTCATTTCCTATCCAATGTGCTGCTGCCTTCAGGTGGACGTGGAAGCAGGAATTCTACAGCATCCCCGAAGCAATCCCGGCGCTGGACACGGCCTGGTGTCTATTCTGAAAGGTCCAGGGTCACGGGTGCGAATGGCTAAGTGACGTGGTGAAAGCAGCGTGGTTCAGGCCTGGCCGACCTGGATTTACCTTATTCGAGCCCTGGGATTTCTTGTGCTTCGCGATACACGTGGGTTTGTGTTTGTTGTTTCCAAGCCAAAGATGAACATACATGCATGCTAGACATCCACATAGAGATCCCTCGTTGCAGCCGCAGCAGACGCTTTGGCTCCGGGGAATGCTTCAGCAGTGTATTGTTGAATGGCCTCGCCTGGCTAAAACTAGAGCTGGTCGTCAAGGTAAGTACTTAACTAGTGTCCAATGCTCTAGGCATGAGCAAGTCATCGTGAACAACGCCTTGGATGAGGTCTAGTCACTCACTGGCCGCGACAGGGATGAGTCTCTGCTGCAAAGACTTGGCAGCCAGCAGCAGCCTCTTCACAACCTCATCAGTGGGGGAACAGCGTGGGGAGTCCATCCCTTTCGGGCACGTCCAGGCGGAACCCAACCAGAATCAACACGCGGAAAGGGAATGGAGGGGTCGGTGAGAGCTCAAGACCTCTGTCCCGGTCAGGGCTTTAGGTTCCAGGTTCCAGGCTCCAGCTTGCAGTCTCAAGTTGCAGTTGCTTCGGATACAGAAAAGAACTCGGAAGCTGACGACTCAACGGAACCCCAGGCAGACTGCAACAGAACAGCGAAGCGGAAGGAAGAGTGGAAACGTTGAAGAGGTCAGTTCCATTGGTAATTAACTTAAATCTCGCCAACACTTCGGTGGAGTTCCTTACTGCAAATTCGACATGCCCCTGCTGGGCAGAACGCCAATGGCCGAGGCCATGGCGCCATGCCTCCAAGACTCCAAGTGCCCGTCGCTGTCTGTTTCGGAGTAGCCAATGGCAGTGTCGGTTGGGACTGCATGCTCGAATGACTGGCATCGCGGTGTTCAACCCTTCTTACTGGACCCTGCGAATCTACACCTCTTTCTGGTGGCCATAGCAGAAAGAATCCTCCGTACAATGATACTCGGGAGCCAACCTGCAGATGATCTGTGCCAAGCTACAGTGAAGCAATGCCAGGCAAGGCTTGAACTCAGGGTTGATTCTCGGCACGTCCTCAGCTCTCCAGCTTAGAGCTGTTTTGAGCTTCTCAGCTGGTCCTGCAGCAGTAATCTGATGGCTCGAAATAGACCAAGGCTGCTGTGAAACAAGCAGCTGCTTCAGAGAAACTTCGTTGTATTGTGTAGAATATTTAGGGGTAGGATATTCAGCACCCCATCCTAGCTATTCAGCACCCCTCTAGCCATAGCCTATCTCTAACCTCCGTAATTAGACTTTTGCAGGCGCGCCCTATTAAAAAAGATAGTACTAGTCTTACTATAGTTTATCAGTATTATAATATATTTTATTAATTGAAGGTTATTTAAAGCTTACTTATTACTACTTATAATATCCTAAGTTAATATTAAATATACCTTATTAACTAATAATAATAATAAATATACCTACTACCCCGCTATTACTATTATAATTAAAGTTAAGTAGTAATACTTATACTCTCTAATTAGGTATAAGTTTCTTATTAAAATAACTACCCGCGCTACCCTTAATAAGATTATATATAAAGCTAGATTTATAGTATTATCGCTCTATATAAAGAGTAACTACGAGGTTTATACTTATACCTATATAGCGCGTTATAATAGCGCTAAGAGGAGGGCTCTTATTACCTCTACCTACTAGTTAAAGAAGTAAAAATCCTCCTCTTATAATACTAGCTACTACTAGTAAATTATAATTAAGAGGGTAGTTAATAAGTAGGTTTTTAAGCTTATTATAGCTAGTAGTTATAACTATTATAACTGCCTAGTTTTTAACCCCTCTATATATATTAAAAATCGCTATAAGACTCTTATTAAGTATAGGGATAAGATAGTAAAGCTATAGAACGAGGGGATCTACTTAGTATAAATATTAATAATCCTATATACCTATAGAGTAGAGAAAATTACTACTATAATATACTAAATCTTCTTATTACTTATTAATAAGCTAAACTTAGTAAGAAAACCCCTATTAAATAGCTTTTTAATTAGCTTAAAAATAATAATTAGTATTAGTATTATTACCTCTAGGATAAACAGGGCTATATTACTACCCTATCTATTACGCTATATAATAATATTAATCTTTTCTACTAGTATCTTAATATATTATTAATAGATTTAATATATAAAACTAACTACTTTAATATATTATTATTTAATATTTATAATATAACTAATAGTAAGCGCGCCTTTTAAGTTATCTCCTACTTTTTAAGTAGTTAAAAAGAGAGTAATTATAAGTAGGTAGTAAATATACTAGTAGAGTTATTAATAGAGTTAAATATTCTACTACTAAAAGTTATATATATAGATTATAATTTAGTACTTCTTTATACCCTTAATACTAGCTTAAAATTTCACTTTATCCGATATCTACTTTACCAGTAGTATATTAATTTTAATATATTAGTCAAGACTTAAAAACACTTCTTATTAGCTATAAGAGAACCTAATAGTAGTATTATATAGTACTTAAAATTCTAGGGATTCCTTAATATATAGAATAAAGTTCTCTAAAGCTATACTATTAATACCTATTACTAGAGGCTTAAGGAGTTTTAAAACGCTAGTTTCTCTACTACTATAGTTAACTATATAATTAATACATGGCCTCTAGCCACTGCATAGTGATTTTACCTGCTTAAGTATAATAGACCTTCTAACTCCGCGCCTCCTAATAATATATAGCCTTTAGTCACGTGATTATAACTTTCCTAACTATAGCTATACTTATATATATCCTACTAGATAGCCTCACGATCTTTAACTTTATATTAATAATAACGTGGTTTTTAATTATTTAAACTATAAAACTATTAACTTTTCCTCTCGCGTACTACCCGCGCTGCTATTAAATACTACCTCTATTACCGCTTTATCCGCTAGTAGCTATACTATCGTTAGCAACGCTCTCTCTATATTATAGTTAGCATAAGCCGTACTTACTAACCCCTAATAGGCCTAGGCCGCCTAGGCTACCTCTACCTTAGTAATATAGAGGACCTGCTTAAAGAAGGGCTACTCTATAAGGTATATAATAACTTACTAAAATTCTACTACTAAGTTTACTTACTTAGCTCTAATACTATTATACCTTATAGAGTCCCCTATAGGGGTATAAAGGTAAGCCCTCTTAAGAGCTATATTAATAATATACTCTCTATATATAGTAAGATAGTTAATAAAGGAGTAGGTTTTATTAATTATATTAAGGCTAAACTTTCTAATAACCCCCTCTATATTATTTATATTAAAAGGTATATCTTACTTAGGCTTAGCGTATTTATATATAAGGTTTAGTATTAATATAGTTAAGGGATAAGGATAGGGAAGAGGGAGAGGTATAAAGCCCTACTTATAGTAATAGAGCTTCTTATACTTCTAGCTATAAGAACCTCTTAGGAAAGACCTCTTTAGTTAAGGAGTTACTTCTTATATAGTAGTATTTACCTTATTAGAAGGTCGACCTTTTAGGTTAAGGAGTTATCTCATATAGTGGCTTTATGAGTTAAAGTTCTTTTCTAGGCCACGAGAGCCTTAGTAGCCCGTTCGGCTCTAATATAATTAGCCCCGGTATAGCACGCATCTGACTTTATATAGTAATATTTAGAAAGTTTACTTATAAGTAGTAGGAATATATAGGGTTCTTATATTATTTTCTTTAACTAGTAGAGGGTATAAGTTAAAATACCTATATAGTATTTCCCGAATTATACTTGCGAACTAGGTGAATTTGTTATAGTCTTTTTGCGAAGGGGCTGCGGCGTAATTCCGAACTCAATAATTAATACTTAGCTAGGACTATAGTATAAAAAACCTATTAATTATTAGATTAATAAATACTTCTACTTTAGCTATATTACTACTTCTATTATTAAGTCCTTTTATACTAGTATTAAAGTATAGGTTTACTATTATATTAATAACCTTAAGAGTATATTTAATAAGCTAGTATTATTTTAAGCTAGCTAGTAGGCTATAATTATAACTAAGGAGGGTTAGTAGTATGCAAAAGTCCTCTCCTCCTCTTAATATACCCTCCTAAAGAAGATCTAGTATTATATATACTGAAAAATATTTATTATTATTACTAGTAAGCTTTCAAAGCTAGTAGTAAAGGGTAAAACTAGCTCTTTTTAGAAGCTAAAGTATAGTTATAATCCCGATAGGTTTAAGAAGGCTTATAAATTACTATACTACTATATACTTTATAACTACTTTATTAATAATAACTCTATACTACTCTTAAATGTTTATCCCTATTAGCTTTAGATATACTTATTACTCTATAATAATAAACTAATAATACTTAACCTAAGGAAAGTATAGAATAAGAATTACTCTAAGTAGTTAGAGAAGGCACCTAACTAGTTAACTATATAAGACCCCTTATTATTTAAGTATAAAGTAGTAGTAGAGGTAGCTACTATAATCCTATTATTAATAGCGCTACTAGTACTAGGTAAAGTAATTTTTACCTATAAAGGTCTTCATATTAAAAAAACTTGTAATAGTTATAACCCTAGTATTAAATACTAATAACATTATATATACGCTACTATTAATAAGGGATTTATAGTAGTTAACTATACTTAGCCTTATAGCGAGGCTAAGGAGGACCCTATCTTAGTCTCTAATACTCCTTTATTATAAAGCCCCTCCTCTAAGGGCTACTAGAAGCTACTAATACTTATAAAAACCCGAGTATAATTATTAAAATCTTAAATATAGTCTACCGCCCTATAGGATCTTATTAATAATAAATATAACTTTAAAATAATTACTAAAATCGAGGGACTTATAGATATAAGGCTATAAGAGGTAGAGGCTATAGAAACTATTATTATAATTAAGGAGGCTAAACTATATTAAATTAAGTAGTTAGGAGGTATTATAAAGTTTAAATTATTTTAATATAAATCGTTTTTTATATATTATATATACTTACTTTAGCTACTTATTTTAATTGTATCTAAACGTGTAAAATAGAGGGCTTTTTAGTTATATTTAATATAACTAAATACTAGCCTCCTATTAGCTAACTACTCCTTTTGCTAGTCGTCGGAGGCCTACGTAGCGCGCGCCTACTTAGCTGTGGCTAGAGGGGTGCTAAATAGCTAGGATAGGGTGCCAAATATCCCACCCCAATATTTAGGGCGTGATAGTTTGCCAAAAATAATTAGAGGGTAAATAATTAAGGGTAACTTCGCTACTTCAAGGGGGTAGATCTATAGTATAGGTTAGCGCTAAAGTACTATATATAAGCGAAATAAGCACTTATATCCCCTATTAAGGGCCCGGAGCTTGCTAGTAACCCTACTTCCCCTTATAAATATAGCTAATATCTAAAACTTCCTTTTACTACCTAATCTTTAGTATAAGATAGTAATAGCGATATTATAGCAGGGGGTAGTAGTTAGCAGATAGCTATTACTAGCCTGCTTAATAATAACGTTATTTATAAGTTTCTTATTAATAGGGATAATAGCGAAACAGCTAGTAACTATACTAACAATACTAGGCTAAGTACTTAGCTAGGTACCTAACCTATTAATAATAATAACAACGACGTTAATCCCTTTAATACTTAACCTAATAGCTAAGTTAATAATAAGGCCTCGAATCCCTTACCTATAGTAGCAAAGTTAAAGCAGCGACCCCTAGTAATATAGACTAAGTAATATATAAAGCGGTTTTTTAAGTACTATTTAGTATTATAGTAATAGGGGGCCCTCTTTATAATAAGTAATAAGAAGATAGTATTAAGGTTAGTAATAGTTAAGATCTTTCTAAAGATAAGAAATACCTACTTAAACGGTTAGTTTATTATTAATAACCTTATAGCGAAGTATAATAATACCTTATAGAGGTATAAATAAGCTATTAACCTTATTAATAAGTCAGGCTCTTTATATAATAATAAGACTAGTTAAATTACTATAATAAAGTTAGTATAAGATAATTAATATATAAAGAATAAAACCTACGCTAGCCTCTAGATTTATAGGATATTATATATCTAAAGCCTATATAATAAGATCTAGGTTAATATAAAACTAACTAGTAATAATATCGCAGAGGTTAGAGAGTTAAGTACTTAGCTAGTTAATAACGATAATAATAATATATTAATTAACCTAACTCTATAGCCTTATAAGTAGAGAGTAGCTAACTTTAATCTAGATAATACCTCTTTAAGCCTAGGCCTAGCTAATAATACCCTTAATACCTTTAGAGGTAGTTAATTAATTAATAAATAAGCTACTTTATAGTAAGTAAAAAAGACGCTCTATAACGAGGTTATAGCTATAATTTAGGAAGGAATAGCTTACCTTACCTACCTAATAAGTAAGGAGGCGATTATAAGTATAATTATAGCCTATAATACCCTATTTAGTTATTAGCTTAGGGATAAGGGTATTTTAAAAGTAGTAAGCTATTTTAAATATAACCCTATTTAAGCCTTAGTATTTAATATATTACTAAAGAGATTAAAGCTCTTATACTTATAAAATAATAGTATTATAAG
This sequence comes from Colletotrichum ledebouriae, assembly GCA_036785755.1. Classification (NCBI taxonomy): domain Eukaryota; kingdom Fungi; phylum Ascomycota; class Sordariomycetes; order Glomerellales; family Glomerellaceae; genus Colletotrichum; species Colletotrichum ledebouriae. Next base: position 15,188 of record JAVHLU010001352.1, on the reverse strand, counting down.
TAATAGGAGTTATAGGGGTAGATTTAATAATAATAATAATATATTAGACTTAGAGGAGGAGGAGGAGGAGGCTAATAAGGCTAGTAATAGAGATAAGTTAACCTAAGGTAATTAGAGAGACTAGGAGGGGCTAGGAAACCTTAAATATTTTTAGTCTAATAAGAATACTTAGATTTTAAGGGGGCCTACTAAATCCTAACTTTAGCGCTAAAAAAAAGTCTTATTAATCTTATTAGAGTAAGGTAGTATTTAAAAAATAAGTAATAGAATCCTTAAAAGTAGTAGAATAATAGTAGTTATAGCCTTATTACTTCTAGTACTAATTACTTAATAACTACTTCTATTAACTACTCCTCCTCCTCTAACCTCTTCTACTACTACTCCTAATACTAAATTAATAACTAAAAACGTAGATCTAGGCCCTTTTTTTTACTTATTAACTTATTTACTCTTATTTATATAACTTTAAGGATTTTTTTAATATTAATATTATTAGGTTTATCCTCTGCTTTCTTCTGCTCCCTCTTTATAATTTTAATAAAGTTATATAGCTTAGTTATTATATAAATAATCTAGATTTATATAATAAAGTTATACTCTAGTAGGCTACTTTAAAGGATTATAAATACCCTCTTTAGTACTCTAAATACCCTCTCTATTATTATTCTTAGCTTTATATAATATAAGTTAAATAACTCCTTCCTACTCTATAGCTATAATATCCCCTTATTATAATCTTTTAGGTAATACCTCTTACTATTAAATAGTACTACTATACCCTTAAGATCCTATTAAAAGCTTATATTAATAAGGTAATACCTCCTATCTAGTATTTTAAAAGACTAGGCTAATATATAGTTAAATAGGGTTGAGTTATTAATAGAACCCTCTATACCTATAAGTATATATATAAAAGTAAGGTTAAACTTTATTACTATAAGTACGTTTTAAGCTAATTACCCCTTCTAATTAAAGAATTATTACTAATTATCTATAGGGATATAGGTAGGGATAAATATCCTATCTATTGCTCTAATATACCTATTAAACTAAGCCCTCTCTTTATTATATTTAACCTCCTCTAAGATATATAATAAATCGGGTAGCTTTATGAAGTATTAATATAGAATATATATAGCCTCTAGTATAATCCTAAAGATCTTTAATACTATATTCTAAGATACTTTAAATTAAGAGGTAGTATTCTATTATATTACTAACTACTTAATAATATATAAGAAGATTAATACTTTTTATTTAGTAGTTTAGAACTAGGTATTAATAATAAAGTCCCTCTTATATAGCTAGTCTATAAGTAAGGAGAACTCTACCTTTATAAAGCGGAATAACTCTTAAAACTTAATATTAGTATTATTAAGGAAGTCCCTTATAATAGGTATAATAACCTATAGGAAGTTATACTATATATTATAAGTATACTTCCTAGGAAGAGTATACCTATTAACCCTCTTATTATTAGCTTAAAAGTCCTCTTTAGTAATAATACTAACTATTATAATAGTAATAACGCTTTTAGTATATCGATCTATTATAGCGCGCGCTTATATTAGTAGCGACTTCCTTAATTATTTATTAAATTAGCTACTAATTAACTCCTATACTTAATTAGTAAAACGCTACCTTTTTATAATTTATACCCCTAAAATTAACCCCTATTAAGGGAAATACCTATTAAGTAGGGGGGGGGGATAATATATAAATCTAGCTAGAATAGGTACCTCTTATATAAGCTAAAATTTAGGCCTAATGAGGTATAGTCCCTCGAAAGAATTAGAATATTTGTTTTTTTAGCTGACTGGTGGCTCTATAACTTAGCCTAAATCCCAATTATTTTTGGCAAATTATCACGCCCTTACGCATCCCAATCAATGGCTTGGGTGGTTGATGCTCTTCTCAAGTACTGCTTGGGCATACAGGAGGTTAGGCGCTCATTGCATCGCCGCCTGTTTAGCTGACCTGGGCATTGGCATGCATGGCATCCATCATTATACTGACGGACTGGCTGCTGGGCATCTCAGTTAAAGGAGAAGGAAGAAGAGAGGTTTCTTGGGTAGGAAGCAAAATGCGAGATAAGAGACTCGCCGCCACACCTGTCCAAATTTTTTTTATGCTATCTAACAGAACCCAGCCTCCAGACCTTGTCGTCAATTAGCGTCCTTCGCATTTGCCTGTTTCTTTTTTCCCATCCAATTCAACGACGTGATCTAAGCTTCCATCTCTTCTCAGGTAGGTAGTCAAGGAAACTCTCCCCTGCCATTTCCCTACCTTTTCTTCGGCCCCTCTAATCCGGCCTTTTCCAGTCCGCCACCAAGGTGCCCTTGAAAACAAGGTCTGCCACTGACAGCGACCCATTTTGCCCGCATCACCCGGCTTGCAGGCCTTCTTTCCTTATTTTCTCGTACGCTGGTGCTGCGAACACCACCACCCTTCGACAAAAGCGCGGCAGCGAATAAGTACGCAGGGCTGTGAATCTTTTGGGGTCCAATGTGGGTTTGCGTTCCACTCCCCGCTTGCCCGCCTTGCGCAATTCATTATTGTAAACTCAACGAAGCATCTCAAACAGCGGGTTTCCAAGAGAGAGAGAGAGAGCCTGAGTGATACTACCCAAGTTGACACCGAGCCATGTCGGCTCTGCCCGATCCTCAGACGAGGAGGAATCGCGGCTTTCTGGGCAGCGACAGCTCCGCCTTGCCCGCACGAGATCTTCAGGTACGCCGCCGTCCGTCCGTCCGTTCATCCGATCCCCTCCGCCTACGCTTCGGCCTCCGTCTGTATTGTCATCTCATTGTTTTCATGTTCTGTCTCTTCTCCGTCGTATTCTTCGTGCATATTTCGTCACAACTATTCGTCTGCTACTCTTTACAAACTTGCCAACCTCGATCAACTAATCATCGCCGCAGGATCGAGCCCAACTTCGATATGAACTCGATCTCAACTCCTGGAACCTCCGCATTTGGGGTGTCGCCGCTTCAGGCTTCTTGACAGACTCGTATGCAGACCTCCGCGTTTTCCCCTTGATTCCTGCTCTGACATGAACCTAGTTATAACCTCTTCTCTACAAACGTCATCCTAGCCTCCATCGCCTTCGTGTACTGGCCTGCGCACGGTGAAAGATGGCAAGGCCTGCTCATCAACTTCTTCACCCTTCTTGGGTCTGTAGTAGGGCAGCTTCTATTCGGCTTCCTCGCGGACTTCTATGGCCGAACCAGACTTTACGGCATTGAGCTTGTCCTTGTGGTCGTGTCTACCATCGGAGTGGCAACCAGTAGCTACGGCTTTGACGACATGAGTTTCCTCGGACTGTTCGTCTGGGTGGGTCCCGGCGCCGTGGTCTTATAGTATTTATAACTTTGCTAACCTGGCTTGATAGTGGCGTTTTGTGATGGGTATCGGTAAGCAAAAAAGACTGAAGACATCTATATCCCAGGCACAGAACTTGGAAATTGACTTTGGGTACTAGGAATCGGTGCTGAGTATCCCCTTAGCGCGGTCATCACTTCCGAGTGGTCGAGTACTCAATCGCGAGGAACCATGATCTCTTCTGTAAGTCAATGAGCTGTCGAATCAGCCGTAGGACCTCTGGCTGAGATTTTCCGTCCAAAAGACCTTCATGATGCAGCCTATCGGGCAAGCCCTGGCCCAACTAGTCGGCCTCTGGGTGCTCATCGGCCGGGACAAGACCGAGGGACTGCAGGCCATGCAATGCGGCCTCGACATGAAGTACGACAGAGAATGCAGGCGGGTTCTCGACGGAGTCTGGCGCATAGTCATTGGCTCGGGCGCTGTTCCCGCGCTCTTGGCCATCATCTTCCGATTCTTTCTCTTCGACTGCGGACTGTACAGTCTCGAAGTGCGGAACAAACCCCGCGTCGCATTTCGGAACACGCAGAGGGTATACGGTGCGCCTGCCGGCGCCTCGGCGGGATATCCCATGACGAACCCCAACGGAGTGCAGCCCACCACCTCACCGCAGCCGATGCCCATTCAATTTTCCAAGCAGGATCTCTACAAGTACTTCATCAAAGACGGCAACTGGTACTATCTTCTAGGTGAGCCAAGATGTCCTCCGGAGATTCAGTATTCATCACCATGTCACTAACATTGCACGCAGGAACATCAGCAACATGGTGAGTTTGCGAAATATTAAGTACGCACACGGCCATTGGTTGCTAATGACTCCCTAAGGTTCATGTTAGACGTCTCGTTCTACGGTCTGTCTCTGGACAATAGAGGGACCCTGTCAGACATGTGGGCGACGGCAGGACCGACTCCGATCGACGAGAACCTGCCCTGCTGGAACTCAAAGTTCCCCGACGGGACCCCGGCCGTAAGGCAATGGCAGAACGGGCTACCCGTCTGGCAAACGGACGCGACGCTGCCTTGCAACACCATCTACGACGTGCTTATGGAGCAGGCCAAGCAATACCTCCTGACCGTCTCCCTCGCATCGATAGCCGGCAGCGTATGCTTCGTCATAGCGGCGAACCACATCCCCCGACGCCTGTGGCTGACCGTCTCCTTCTTCGTCCTCGCCGTCCTCTTCGTCATCACCGGGTGCGTGTACTACGGCGTCCACCGAACAGAAGGCGCGCCGGCCACGATCGTGCTGGTGGCGCTGTGCCATTTCATGTTCAACTTTGGTAAAAGCCCCAAACCCCCCTCATAAGGAATCGCAGAAGCAAACAACACAGTGAACTAAACTCCACCTCCATTAGGCGCAAACACCCTGACGTTCATCATCCCGGCCGAGATCTTCCCCACGTGTTACCGCTGCACGTGCCACGGCATCTCCGCCGCCGCCGGCAAGCTTGGCAGCATCGTGGCCCTCCTCGTTGTCTACGGCATCAACTCGCGATACGGCGCCTCGAACCGGCAGGGTCTCATCTTCCTGCTCTTCGGCTCCTTCGTGGCCGTCGGCGCCGTCTTCTCCTGGGCCTACCTGCCCGACTCGCAGCGGTGGGTCATCGGCGAGGACGGTCGCCGCGTGTTGGAGCAGAAGACGCTGGAGGAGCTGGGCGAAGGGCGGGAGAGGGCGAGACAGTTGGGGGAGGTCATCACTGTCAAGGATAAGTGGTCTGATTTGAAACGGAGGAGAGCGTCTCCTGCGAGTTCACAAGTCACGGGACCATGAGAGATAAGAGCGAGACTCGCGAGGTTTTGTGTTGGCAGGTTAGGGAGGTTGCTTTTTAGACGTTGATGGATCGGAGACGTTGCAGAACGGAGCGCTGCTACACCCTCGTGATTTTAGGAAAAAGGTAGATCAACTTGAACCACGCTGGAAAATGTATTGGCGTTTAAGCAAGCAGCACTCAAGACGAACGTATGTATATACACAGCACTGCTCAGAATACACACTAGCAGAAGGTGATCGGACGAAATGGCGAGACAAGCAAAGGTCTCATCTCATCCGCGCCGCACAAGGGTCAGTTGCAATTCCCGGCACAACGGGATGGATGCCAGTCATATCACACATTCATCCAACAAGCCGAGGAGTGGTAATCGTCGCAGCTTCCCCCAATTGCGCAAATATCGGCGCCGTGTCAGCCGACTATACAATTGACCGACTGGGCACTTTTCATCGAGATGCAAACATGCGTGGAGACCAACCAAAATGATGTCATTGCCCGCCTGCCGGATTTTTCAGCCGCTAAAACCAACCAAGCAGAAACCTCCATGATACCGAAGTGGCGCCAGCCCAGCCGCGCCGCCCGAATTTCTTCCCCGGGCTTGTACTCTACGCCAAATGAATATCGAGGGCTTCCCCCAAGTCTGCAAAGTTTTCTTTCGATGCCATGGAACGTCAGGGGACAACATCTCTCACACCGTAGGACAGGCAAGACTCCGAGCCAGTTTGACTCTGTAGTATATACCGTAAAGCCCGCGACCACTTCCCCCACCTGCTTGCATTACCCGTCGGCCTAAGGTAGTGAGTCCGCGGATGGTCGACCAACCAACCGGCCGGATGACATTTCTAGTCCCGTCAAGCAGGGCCAGCTAGATGCGCAGCTTAACACCTGGGCAGAGCACGCCATGCTTGCTTCTTGCAGATCAGGCGATTCCATGCGGGAGAGTTGGCTTCGTACCTACTGCAGCTTGGGATGTTTTTCGGAGTAGACCGATAATTCATCATGAGATAGGCCCCCCTCCTCATAAATAGCACAACAACGCAACGGTTCTTGGAAACGAGGGACATCAGGGGCAAAGAAAAGTCGTCGTGACTTTTTTTTGCCGAAAGCTCATGTCTCAACACACAAGTACAAAAACCTCGACCGTCTAATATCGCAGTCGCAGGACATAAAAGCCTAGCGAGTAACTCTGACAGAGAGGGGGAAAAAAAGGGACTACAGGATCGAAAAGGGTTGCAGACCCGTGTGGATCGAGTGATCAAGTTCCTCCCCGTAGACGATCGCGCACTGAATAACGAGTACTCCAGAAAAGCCGTCTTTGCCGTCATGTCATCATCCCGCATATATCTTCACCTTCCCCATCTTCCAATGCGCCCAAACTCGTCATAGTCCTGACCGCCGCTTTCGCGCTCGTTAGTTGAGAAAAAGTCCGGCCTGTCTCAGGAACAGGGGTCCCCTCCTCCCACCACCGGGATTCCATTCAGTCAGTGAGTTTTGTAAAAGGAGACCCGAACCTCACCCAACGTAAGAACGCGAAGCGTCGGGGTCCAGACCTCCCTTTACATTTCTCAACCGGCCACATACTGCGTTCCAATCCGACCCTGGCGATCCAATCCTTGATCTCGACCGTGTTGCGGGGCTCATTCTCGCAATGCTGTCTGAGCTGCATGTCGCCAGAGTTGCTCCGGTGTGTCACAACCGTCATCCGGGAAGAGCTGGCGACGGGAAACGCTTCAGAACGGCTGGCCATTTGTGGCGGTCTGTTGTTAGTAACGGCGGCGGTCTCCGCGGTCTGTCACAGCCCACTTGTGATCAGTTAAAAGTTCCCGTAGTACAACAGAAGAACGCGTGTGTAGAATTGTGGGACAAAGGAGAGAGAGGGAAGTGCATCTATCTGAGTAAAAAACGCAATGCAAGGCGGCTGATTGCGGAAGGTCTCTGTGGAATGCCAGTTCTACATCTCCCGCATCACTGTAGTGTTCTCCCTTTCTTATTTTTCTGACGTAAATGACGCTGCCTCATATTCCCCATTGAAAATAATGGTCGTCAAGTCGTTATAGGAAACATGATAAAAACCATGAATGTCGTAAAAGAACCAAATAGTTGAGTGAAATGGCCGTGAGACACCGAGGTTGCCCTCCATGATGAGCGCGGTTCATGAGCAGGACCCGGCCTGTGGTCGGCAGGGCAGGATGTGCCGCTTGAATTACCACTTGAGTCTTGCTCACCTCCTATCGTAATATTCGAGTGGAGGTGCGGGCAAGGGTGCGGCTGAGTATGGGTTGGCATCGTTGTAAACGGGCCCGTAGTCATACCGATCCGCTCGCGGAGATGATGAAGTGTACCAATCGTCAACCCTCCTTCTGCCGCTGTCTTCGCCGCCTCGGAGCCTCCGTTGCCGTTCAATTCGTTTTTGATGCCGGATCGCCTTCTCCTGTTGGAACTTCTTGCACTCATGGGTCATTTCCCTTGCTTCCTTGAGCTCAGACCAAGCACCCTTGATACCGAGTGCAGCAATTCCAACAGAGGCAGCGTCTTGCAACATAGCCTTCGACTTGAGCTTCTTCGCTTCCTCCGGGCTTAAACGACCTTGCCTTACAGCCTTTTGCCGTTCATTGCGTTTTTCCATACTCTGATAGACTCCGTGTGCTGCATGAATGGTGGCAACGGCAGCAAGGCCAGTTGTGATCATCTGCTTACCTCTCATATTGCGCGCGCGCTTCTCATCATCATCTGAGTCTCCGAGGTCAGAGTCAGAGCTCGCGTCCGATTTTCCTCCTCTGCGTCGAGAACGATCCCGGCGACGGCTGGTGTAGGACGACCTGTCGTCATCGTATGCGTCCCGTCCTCCACGTCCATAACTTCTCTCATCGTAATCGTAATCGTCCGAGTACTTGCGGCTTAGGCCACGACGAGAGCCTCGATCATCGTAGTAGCTGTCGCCGTCTACATCTCTGTCGTCCGCAGGACCGCTTCCAAGGCCGATTTTGGCGAGCTTCTTCCTTGCCGATTCCACGACGCTGCGGCTTCGGCTTCTCTGGCGCCGCCCATCGCGGCTGCGACTGGACGCCCGGCTGTCGTACGAGTCGGCACTGCGTCCTCGGCTGCGAGAGCGAACATTCTCGATGGCTTTCTTCGCACCGAATGCGCCCAGTCCGGCAGTAGCCAGGGCAGCGAGACCAGGGCCACCGCTTCCACCATCCGAACGGGCACGAGAACGAGACCTGCTTCGGCCAGTCCTGCGGTCCTCTTCAATATTGCGCTTAGATCCATTAATCATACGGTTGCCGACGAGACCACCGATGACGGACTCGGCCAGACCAAGCTTGCTCTGTTTTTCACCGCTCTGAGCGGCGTCGATGGTGGCAGCACCAGCGGCTGCTGTGAGAATGCGCTTCATCTTCTCACCCTTCCAGCTGCCGGGCTCTTTGGCAACACGGAAAGCCTCAGTAGCTCCGGCAATGAGAGAAGCCATGGCTGCTTTTTGCAACTTGTTCGCAGCCTCCCCACCTGGTCCTCGAGATCTGGAACGAGCAGTCCCTCTCGAATCGGGACTGCCGCGACGGCTTCTGGTGTCACTGCGTCTGTCATCATGATGACCGCCTGCGGCGCCAGTAAGAGCCTTGACTGCGACTCCGAGACCAGATGCAGCCAAGGCATTCTCTAGGAACGACTTAGAGCCCTTCTTCTCCCTCTCTCCCTCGTCGTCGGAGTAGTATTCGGAGATTCTTCCATCACGACCGCGGTGGAGGGTATACGTCCCGGTCTTCTCTCCCTTTCCCTTCTTCTTGTTGTAAAACTCAGCACCCTGGTAGCCGGCGAGCGCACCACCGGCGGCAAGGGCAGCAGATGTCAGGTAGTTGCGCTCAACCTCCCCGCCGTGATCCTTGGCTTCTTTGCGATCATACAGCTCCTTTCCACCAAAAGCCAAAGCTGCACCAGCGACCGCAGCCAGGATCTTCTCTTGTTGGTTCAGAACACGTTCTCGAGATCTCTTCTCCTGTTCGTAGTAGAGGCTTCCCGCCTTCCTGCTGCGGCGGTCATAGTCGCGGTCGTAGTAACGGTCTCGGTCATCGTAACCTCGGTATTCGTCATAATACCCGGGCTCCGCGGAGCGGGTTCTCCTTGAGTCTCTGTAACCCGGAGGAGGAAAATCGCGGCGGACCTCCTCGATGGAGAGCTCACTATCCTCCCGTGCTCTGGGGACCAGTTGGCGGGACTCGTAAACTCTCAAGTAAGGGTCTTCGGCGTAGCGTGGATCAACTCTCTCCTCGCGGCGCTCCTCGCGCACGTAGCGACGAGTGCGCCCATGAGGTTCGTCGTAGTAGCTCATAATGGAATCGTGCTCAAGAGCCTAGATGGCTCGTCAAGTGGGTGTTGTGTTGGCGCGGGGTGCTGAGTCCGTTTGTGGAAGGTACAATGAGTAGTTGAGAACTTGGATCGTTCGCAGCACCAGTAGATGTCAGTGCTGATGACAGTTTTGACTTCGTGGGTTTGTGTAGCAAGCCGCCGCTATGACTGTCGATGAGAAGTGTTTATGGATTGTTGAGGAAGCAGAAGAGGGTAGACTGCAGAGGGTAGGGAGGAGGGGGAGAAATGATGACCGCAGACCCCGGGGGAACCAGGGCTGGAATCGTTGGTGGTGGGTGGCAAGGGTCCAGCAAGACGGGAAGGAAGGGCGAATCAGGCCTGGAATGCTGAACAGTTCAGGCAGAGCAGCCAGTCAGAAGCAGGGAGAATGGGCAGGGCAGGGCAGAATAGGCAGGGTTGGGTGGGCAAAGACATGGATGCAACTTTCTTGACGACTCAAGCGTCCCAACTTGTTGCAGGCGGAGGGTGCGGGATCCAGGCCACTGTCAGCTTGACTGTGCGGCTTGCGCTGTCCAGTCCAGTGGAGCGCAGGAAAAATGCAAGTTAGGTGCCTTACCACCCCCTCGTGCAGACCAGTAGGTCCCTCACTTGAACCCCTTGACGGCGACCTGAACTCATCGCCCATCTAAACGATACAATCTATTTTCAAAGTCATTTGGCCTTCGATAGTGAGAATCGAACGGATCCAGTCCCGTAAATAGTTCGCAATTCTTTGCTTCATGCTGCTTCCCGCTGAGGTCAGCATCACATTGACTGGGCATTAGTTAGGCTGTGTAGTGCGCAAAGTACTGCTATCTTAGTGGGCATGTAAGTGGCCTCCGAGTACGGGGAGTACGGGGAGCACGGGTGCTCCCTGCGCCTGCAGCTGCCCGGGCGATGGCCGTCAAGCGTACCGAGTCTCCGTTATGAGGACACTAAAGTACTCCAGGAGGAGAACGTGTCGAATCGTACGGTATGGGGTGCAAAAATAATAATATATTATATATATAGCTATCTAGAAATCTCTACGCATAGATCTACGCGTTATTTACGCCTAAAAGTAGCTAATATAGGTATCGCGCTATTACGCTATAGCTATTACTAATTTTATACGCACTTAGCGCGTTACTATGCACGCTAAGGGGTTGATTTAATATACCTCTTTAGTTTTAATATAATATAGTATAATATAGTATAATTTAGCGTAACTAGCTAAGTTTGCTAATTAACTTTAAAGCGCTTAAATCTAGCGTATTTAAGGTTATCTAAATATATCTATTTAATATAAAGTTATCTAATATCTCTAATATATCTACTAATAACTTTATAACCCTATTATTCGCCTATCTCGTAATCCCTTCTCTAGTATTATCCCTCGACGTTATCTATAGGTTATTATAAAGTATTTAGGCCCTTAGCCCTTAATTATAATATTATAACTTTAGTATTTTATTCGCTTTAAGGCTTTATAAGCTTTACCTAGAGAGTTAGTAATAATAGACTTATTTAAGTAGTACTAGCTTAAGAATATTATTAGTAAGAGGGGTCGTTATATAGAGAGGGTATTACTCCTTTTATAATTACTTATCTTATCTTAATTTAACTACTTTATCTTATAGGATTACTTATTTATACTAAGAGGGATTACTACTCTCTATTACCCTTTATTATTATTTATAGGGTATTTTAAGGAGGTATTACTATTAATAGCGAGGTCTTATTAGCGTGGCTTATAAGGGTATTATTAGCTTCTAAGGGGGAGTTATTATATATTTATAAGAAGGCGAAGAAAATGCGATCCTATATAAATAAAGTTTCTAGTAAATTATATACTTAAAGGCTTAACTATTAGTATAATACCCTCTCTTTTATATAAGCGTAATATTATAGTTAGTAATAGATTTAGTAAGTTAATTTAACTAATATAGCGACTATAATATCGCCCCTTTAGGTCGGGCGTTAGGCTTACTTAAATATAGGCCTAATATTACTATTAGTATCTTATAACTCCTCTCTCTTCTAGGCCTCTATAATTATTTATAACTTATTAACGAGGCCTAATTAAGTAATAAATCTCTCGTAAGATTACTATAGAAGGGGTTTTATAAGTCTATCTACTATTAATTTAGCTAAAGGAGTATAGACGACTTTAATACGCCCTTCTATAACCTCCTATTATAGCTAGTAGTTATAGATATCGATATAGCAGAGTTTTATTTATAGTTAGAATATCTCCTTTATAACGAGGCTTACTATTTATAGGTTATTATACTAGATTATAACTTTTAGCGCGTCAATAGCTATAGGACCTGCGAATTCGGGTAGTTTATTACTTAAGAGAGAGACTTATAAGGTAGTAATAAGTCGACTTATAAATAGTTCTTCCTTTACTACTTATAAGAGGGCGAGAAGCTCTGCTTCTATAGTTAATATAGTAATTATATTTTACTTATTTACCCTCTATAATATTATCCCTCTAAAGAGCTTTATTATAAAGGATTAGGAACTCTTATAGTCTAGCGTATTATTAGTAAAACTAGCGTCTAACGCAACTTTAAGTCCTTTAGTTAATCCCTTAGGGACTCTATATTCTAGGTATAGTCCCTTTATTTATATAAGGTATTAAATAACGTAGTCTATAGTATATTAGTAATAAGGCCTAGGGTTTTAGTTAAAGTAGGTAAGTCTACTAACTATAAATAAGATATTAAGTCTCGTTATTACTATAATATATAGTAGCAATCCTACCTTTTACTAGTATCTCGTGATATTAGCTTTTATTACCTCTCTTTTATAAAGTAGGAGTTCTTCTTATACTATTAGGGTCTTATAGTCTCTTATTAATTCGCTATCTAGGAGTTTTGATAGCTTCTTAAAGAAGGATAACTATAAGAGCTATAGTTTATAGTTATATTAATCTTAAAATAACCTCGATTCCTAGAAACTACTAAATATCCTTCCCTCCTTTAAGGTAGTATTATAGTTAAAGTTTACTAATTAGCTATCTCGCCTTTAGAAGGGGGATATATAAATATATAATTATTAATATAGAAGAAGAATAGAATCTTACTATTCTACTAGTAGTAGTTTTTACTAGCTACTTGCTTAAATCTACTTATTATAAGACCTATTTCTAGGTATTATTATTATAGGAGTAGTAAATAGCGAAGTCTATAGAGGGCTTTAAGTAACTTTAGAACGCGTCCGCTCTTCTAATACCCTAGCGCTATCTCTATATAAACTTCTTTATTAAGATTAGCGTGAACGAAAGTATTAACTACGTTATACTATAGGAGGTTTATATTAAACTAGTTTATAATTATAATAAGGGTCCTAAAAGATATACTAGCTAAAGTAGCTATATAGGTATCCCTTAGATCGTGAGGCTATTAATCTCCTCTAACTATAAGTCTCGCTTTAACTTTAATAAGTTTCCTATACTTATCTAGCTTATAGGTATATACCTAGTAGTAGCTAAGGACTTTATAACCTCGTGCTATTATACTAAGCACTTTAACCTACGAATTTAATAGTTTATAACTATTTAGATATAATTTTTTAGCTTCTCTAAACTTATTCCCTAATAGGTAACTAGCTAGTTAGCTATAAGATAAGGGTAATAATAGTAGATCCTTCTAGCGGGTTCCTATTAAGAACCTCTTTAACCTATCCCTAGCGGGATTATTTATTACTATTAGACTAAGTAGGGGGCCCCTAGCTTTAAGGCTTAATACCTAGCTATACTCCTTACTAGTACTAAGTTAGCTAGACTGCAGGCGGGTATAGAGATTATCTCGCTATTTAATTAATTTACTTAGCTTTATACTAGCTAAGAACGCTACTTTATAAGAGGTCCTCGAATTAATCCTGAATTTTTTAGATTTAGTAATAATAACCTCTCCCCTCTTTACCTCAAGATCCTCTATTACTTAGAAGAAAGATAAGGGTAGAGATTAAAGTAGAGTAATAAGTTAGAACTAAGCTTAGGAGTATTTAAACTTATCTTATAGCTAGGACTTAGTTAATATATTAACCTTATTAGTCTCTATTAGATTAGTTAGTAGTAACTATTTAGCTTCTTCGTTATCCTTAGCGCTATCTAGGAGTAGAGTATATTATAGCTTTATCGATTTAATAACGTTATTATAATAGTTATATATTTCCTCCTAGTTTATCTCCTAGAGGTTATCTTTCTACTTATTAATATTACTATTAAATTTTATGTTTTTATTAAATCTAACGTCTCTTATAATAATAATTTCTCGCTTCGCTAAGTACTATACTTAGTAGGAGTTTAACGAGGCGTAGCTAATAAGGTATCTAATCTAAGCCCTAGGGTTAAAACGCTAAAGATAGTTCTCATAAAGTTAAGCTTATATAGTTAAGGTAAATACTTTATAGCTATATTATTATAGGTATAAGATATCTAATATAGCGTTATTACCCTTTATAGACTAGTATAGAAGCTTATAAGGGGTCTTCTAGCCTCTTAACTATAATAGAGTATAGTTATATATATAGGTCGCTACTATATAGATCTCTAGCTATAATTAGGGTAGAAGCTTTAATAATAAACGAAAATATCTAGCCTTTATCTTTATAACTACTATAATCCTCTCTCTACCCCCGTTTTAAGTTTAGGTATTTAGTACTAATAGTTTAATTTAAATACCTATTATCTAGATAAGGCTCTCTACCTCTAGATACTTTAGGATTTTATTATTATATTTAAATGCTATAATTATAACTTTTAGCTCCCTTTCAACTAAGTTAATAAATTAGGTAAATACTTTTATAAGGGTCCTAGTTAAGCGGTCTTCGAGGTAGTAGTCCTAAGCGTAACCTAATAGTTAGTTTATAAAGAGTAGGAGGGTTATAAAGCCTCTATATTCTTATTTAAATAAGTAAAAGTCTAGGGCTATTTATCTCCCTAGCGTCGAGGTTATAATAGACTCTCTTAGCGTTTAGTATACTTATTAGATTATTTTCCCTAGGCTATATGCATCGTAGTCTACTATTATTAGGGGTATTCCGCCCTTTACTCTTACGCTATACGTCGCTACCTCTAGATAGTTTGAGCTCGGAATTACGCCGCAGCCCCTTCGCAAAAAGACTATAATAAATTCACCTAGTTCGCAGGCATAATTTAGGAAATACTATATAGGTATTTTAACCTATACCCTCTACTAGTTAAGGAAAATAATATAGGAACCCTATATATTCCTACTACTTATAAGTAAACCCTCGCATAAAGTTAGATACGCGCTATACTAGGGCTAATTATATTAGAGCTAAACAGGCTACTAAGGCTCTTATAGTAATACCCTCGCTAAACCTTCTAGTAAGGTGCTACGAAAGCTACTATATAAGATAACTCCTTAACCTAAAAGGTCGACCTTCTAGTAAAGTACTAAAGGTAAATACTACTATATAAGAGGTAACTTCTTAATTAGAGAGGTCTTTCCTAAGAGGTTCTTATAGCTAGAAGTATAAGAAGCTCTACTACTACGAGTAGGGCTTTATACCTCTCCCTTATCCTTATCCTTATCTCTTAACTATATTAATACTAAACCTTATATATAAATATACTAAGCCTAAGCGAGGTATACCCTTTAGTATAAATAATATAGAGGGGATTACTAGAGAGTTTAGCCTTAATATAATTAATAAAACCCGCTCCTTTATTAACTA
>JAVHLU010001351.1:0-32233 GCA_036785755.1 Colletotrichum ledebouriae | reverse complement strand
TATTATTATTATTATTACTACTTTCAGTAGTATTATTATCGAATTGGGATTTAATATATATAGGTAACTCTTTCTATTGAGTAATAAAGGTGTTTTCTAATATAATAACGTCTCTTAACTATTATACCTTTTTATTATTAATATTATAAACCTTATAACCGTTAGAGCTATAACTAATAATAGCTCCCTTTAAAGCTCTAAGGTCGAGCTTCTTTATTAATAGATTATAATTTTTATAGTAGTATAAACTACTCTATACCCTTATATTATTTATATTAGGCGTTTGTTTATTTTTTAAACTCAAAAGGAGTTTTATATTTAATAGCCTTATAAGGGGGTTTATTATCTAGATATATAGAAGCAAGGACTGCTTTACCCTATAGGTTTAAGAGTAGACTAGAGTTATATAAAATAGCCCTAGTTTTATTAATAATAGTACGTATAATATGCTCTATTAATCCGTTTAGTTTATAGGTATAAGGAGGTCTAATATTATAGATAATACTACTATTTAGATACATAGTTTTAATATGTTTATTAGTAAATTCTAATCTACTATCCGTATTAAATTCTCTCATATGCTTATTATTATTATTATTATTATTATTAACTTTAGCCTTAAATTCATTAAAGGCTTTATAATAATCTCTATAGTCTTATATTATAATACTTTTCCCCACGCAAAGCGGGTATATTTATCAATGAATATAGTAACTATAGGTTTTAGGACTTATAGGTTTATAAAGATTAGAGGCTATATAATCTAGATAATCTAGATCTTTATTATATATTGACTTTTTATTAACCTTAGTAGTAAACTTACCCTTAAGGCAGGCTTCCCAAGGTGGAAGCTTTAATATATTCATAGCCTTATTATTTAAAAAATTATTATTTATTTTAGTATTATCTGAAAGACTTTTAAGATATTTATAGCTTATATGACCTAGACGGTTATGCTATAGTTTATATAGATCTTCTTCATTATTATTGGTTATAGATTGCGTATAAAGTAGGTTATTATTATTACTATAGTTATTATTCCTCTTTAAGGCGGCGTTATAACCCTGATTCAAGGGTACTTTAAAGAGATAGAGGTTATTAAGCTTATAGCCTATAGCTATAATACGATCTTCATATATATTATATGATATAGGTTTCTGCTTTATAATAGAGGCTATATCTATGCTATTAAGACGACTTTATTTAAGTAAATTAATACCTAGCTTAGGGATATAATAGACGTCTTTTAATGTTATTTTATTATTATTAGGATAAATATCTAAGTCTCCTTTTATAGAAGAAGTAAGCGAATTCGCTTTGCCCCACTTTATAGAGGTATTTATATGTTTATTATTATATAAAAGAGTGTAACTTTTGACTATATGAATAGTAGTAGCAGTATCGATATAAAATGTAGTATTAATTTGGTTATTATAACGCCATAATCCCAAGTCCTTTTCCTTAGTTTTAATACTCTATTGAATCAAAGTACCTAAAGTTATATGATTAGTTATATTATTATTATAAGGATTATTTTGGGATATATTTACGTTTTTAAATTCCTAATCTTCATCAGAATCATTAAGATCCATAGGATCCTCGTTTTAATTAATAGGTTAATTCATAGATATATAGGGGGTTATTAAAGTATTATTTTTATCTTCTACTTCTTCTATAACCCGTGAGGTAGTTATATTAACTTCCTTAGTAGTAGTAGAGGTAGAAGGCTTTTTGGTTCTATTTGGTTTTATTTGGTTTTATTTTTTTTATTAGATTTACTCAACTATACTAGGGCTTTTTTAGGGTATAGAAAGGCATAGTTATCCTTAGTATAGCTAGTCTTCTTATAATTTTTATAATATAGACCTTTTTATTTTTTCTAAGGCTTTTTAGTAACGTTATTTTTATTTTTATCTTTATTATTGTTAGTAGTAAAACTTACTACTTTACCCTTATGCCTTAATTTATCTAATAAGTTAGAGAATAGACTATTGAGCGTATAGGTATTCCTATTAGCCCCAAGACCTTAAGTAATAGTAGTTATAAACCTATTATACTCTTCGTCTAGGCTATTTAATATATATATTATAACTACTTAGTTAGGTAATCTAAGCTTATTATATACTAGGTTATTTATAAGTTTCTTTATTTTATCTATCTATTCTTCTACAGAGTTAAAACTACTTAAAGTAGTATTAAATAACTCTTCATAAGTTAGGAACTCGTTAGTAACCCCTATAGGCTTATATAGGTCTTTTAGATATTTCTAAGCCTTATAGGCTATTATATTATCCTTTATAACCTTTCGGGGCCTATTATTATAAAATAGCTATATATAGCTTAGAGCCTTATTATTTAGATTAATATTATCATTATCTATAGGCTTAGATAAGTCTATAGTTATATCTTTACTAATAAGTAAGGCCTTAATACGTATAGACTAGACTTTATAGTTATTAGGTCTAGAAAGCTTAGGGAGCTATACTTTTAAATTAGATATTCTAATAACTTTAGGAGTATAATATATAAGCTCTAATATAGTATATAGTTTATAATAGTAAGATAAGAGAGTCATATAGCTTAGTAGTATTAACTATAGCTTTATTAAGTTCGGAATTACGCCGCAGCCCCTTCGCAAAAAGACTATAATAAATTTACCTAGTTCGCAGGTATAATTCGGGAAATACTATATAGGTATTTTAACCTACACCCTCTACTAGTTAAGGAAAGCAATATAGGAACCCTATATATTCCTACTACTCGTAAGCAAACCCTCTAAATATTATAAAGTTAGACGCGCGCTATACTAGGGCTAATTATATTAGAGCTAAACGGGCTACTAAGGCTCTTATAGCCTAGAAAAGCCACTATATAAGATAACTCCTTAACTTAAAAGGTTAACCTTCTAGTAAGGTACTAAAGGTGCTATAAAAGCTACTATATAAGATAACTCCTTAACTTAAAAGGTTAACCTTCTAGTAAGGTACTAAAGATAAATACTACTATATAAGAGGTAACTCCTTAACTAAAGAGGTCTTTCCTAAGAGGTTCTTATAGCTAGAAATATAAGAGGCTCTACTACTATAAGCAGGGCTTTATACCTCTCCCTTTTCCTTATCCTTATCCCTTAACTATATTAATACTAAACCCTATATATAAAAACGCTAAGCTTACGTAAGGTATACCCTTTAATACTAATAATATATAAGAGCTTACTAGAGAGTTTAGTATTAATATAATTAATAAAACCTACTCCTTCTTTAATTACTCTATTATATATAGAGAGTATATTATTAGTATAGCCCTTAAGCGGGCTCTTATTAATACCCCTAGAGGGGATACTTATTATTATATTATAGCTAAGTAAGTAGACTTAGTAGTAGAAGCTAAGCAGGTTATTATATACCCTATAGAGTAGCCCTTCTTCGAGCAGGTCTTCTATACTATTAAGGTAGAGGTAGCCTAGGCCCCTTAGGGCTTATTAGTAAGTACGGCTTATGCTAACTGCTTTAATATAGAGAGAGCGTTACTAATAATAGTATAGCTATAAAGATAGTAACAACTAGTAGATAAAGCAGTAATAGAGGCGGTATTAGCGGCGCAGGTAGTGCGCGAGAGGATAAGTTAATAGTTTTATTATCTATTAAATAATTAAAAACTACGTTATTATTAATATAAAGTTAAAGATCGTGAGGCTATGGGTATATATAAGTGCGGCTGTGGTTAGGAAAGGTAGTCGGTAACTTAGAAGGTTATTAGGTTATGATCACGTGACTAAAGGCTGTGTATTATCAAGAGGCGCGGAGTTAGAAGGTCTGTTGCACTTAAGCAGGTAAAATCACAATGTAGTGGCTAGAGGCTACTATAGCTTTATTATATATAGATATAGTTAAAACCCAGAGGTTATAGGTTTAACTTATGATATTCCTCCTCTTTTATTCCTCTTTCAAAGGGTCTTTAGGCTCTTCTATAGAAGAGGCCCTCGTAAGTGGACCTTCTATAGTTAGGATAATAGCTAGTATATAGCTTATATTCGGCCTCGTTTGAATAGCGGTATAGATATAGATAAACTAAGACTTATAAAGGCTTAGGGATAACTTAAAGATATAATCGAGGGGAGTAAGGTTAAATAACTTTATTATAATATTATCTCGCTTTAAAGTAATAGGAATAGAGGTATAATTGAATTAATATAGGTTCTAAATAGCTTCTTATAGGAGGCTTTAATCTTTTAACTAGTAGAATAGTCTAGCTAGTATTTCTAGTTTAGTATAGGGCGTATAGAGGCTATATCTTTTAGAAGTATACTAGAAATAAGTAACTTTAATAAAAAGAATAGGCTTAAGGTGCTTATTATAATAAGGAGGAGGTTAAATAGGAGCGAGGTTATTAAAAAGGTTAGAGCTAAGCTTATAACCTATAAGAATAGGTATATAGGTAGTAAAAGGGGTAGTAAAATAGCTTAAATAATAGATATTGATAGGCTAATTAATATTATAATAAAGGCTATTAAATCTAAGCATAGGGGGATATTTTCCCTATAATTAATTAATAGAGAAATCGTTAAATAATAATAATATTATCTCTAAGTTATAAATCCTAACCTCGTAAAGTGAGGGGTAAGATATTCTAAAACGTAGCTAAAAAGCGGCTAATTATTAAGCTTATAAAGCAGAATCGCGCTTAGATTACTATATAGTCCGTGCGCAATTTCTATATATTTATAGTTATAAAGCTAAGGATTATAAATATATATATATATATATATATAAGGTTATTAATATTATTAGACTTTATATAGATTTTCAAAGTATTCATTCTATGAAGAAAATACTTTTATAATTATTGTTTTATATTTTATAGTTATTAAAGTGTTATTAAAGAGATATTATATAGGTATATAACTATATATATTATAGTTATTTATTAAGGTTTATTCAACCCTTATAATGTTTATTTTAACATATACCTTTGGTATTCTTATAAATACTACTAGCGGGGTCTCTAGAGGGGTTATTAGTTTAAAATAAGCATTTATATAAATAGGATTATTATTTATTTCTAGCGTAGTAGAGGTAGCCTAAGCTACTAAGCTCTAGGGTAGCGTTAATATAACTATATCTATATTCTTCAGTATTATAACTCTTAAGTCTTCTATACGCTTATTAGTATAGTTATTATACTTAACTACCTTACCTATTTCCTTATTAGTATTCTATAGAGCGGCTTATATATAGCTCTTATTAATTAGTTAGTTAATTAGCTCTTATATTATAATAAGATTTATATATTAAAACTCCTTAGTAAGCCCCTTTAAGTTCCTATTAAAAGAATTTTCCTCTTTAAATATTATATTATATATAATAAATACTTCAATATAGAGCGGGTTTTATATATAAAATAAGTTACTAAATATATAGCCTATTAGGAAGCTAATAAATATATATAGTATAAGCCTTTTATAGTAATATTACTTAAGTTAAGTCTCCTTTATTATAATAAAGGCCTTATAGCTATAGGTATATAGATATAAGAAGTTAGAGTATATATAATTAGCGGACTTATATACCTAAAAGTGCTTATAGAATAGCTTATAGGGCGTTCGCTAGCCTCTTACTACTATAGAGATATATTTATATAAGTAAGTAGATAACTTTATTATCTTAAGCTATAAAATATCTAGTAGCTTTACTACTATTACTATAGCTCTTATACGCTCTTTAATAATAATATTAATTCGTTCTACTCTACTATTTTATACTTGAGTATTAGTAATAGAGGGCTTAAGGTAAATACCTTATACCTTGATAATAGTAATAATATATAAGTACTTTATTAGCTTAAGGTTTATTTTAATTACTTTTATATACGCTCTATATCATATTAAGAGTATTATTAAATAGTTCTTAATTACTATAAGGAGTTTATTTATCTCTTAATATACTAAATAGAAGTCCTAGATATAAATTATTTGTTAATTTATTTTAAGGAGCGCTAAGTAATACTTTTTATAGCCTTTATTATAATTATAAAAGTCTAGGGCGATATATTTACCTAGCTCTATATATTTAATAGATTCTCATAGGGCTCAGTATACTTAATAATATACCTTACTTATACTATAAGCATTATAGTTAATTATTATAATAATCTTACCCCCTTAAGTAAAGCGGACTCCTCTTATACTATTTAAGAGATATCAGATAGCCTCTATGTCACGTGCGGGCCCTTCGGGCTTAAGGGTGTAGCTACCCTTTAGACGCTTTTCCATTGCGCCACGCGCAAATGGTACAGGACATTCAGAACGAAGGCTCTAAATACAGCTGCACTTAAGTACGCACGCCTAACGCCGTAACACTCTAGGCCTAGGTATCTAAGGCGCTAGTATTAAATTATAGTATTACTATAGATAGGTCATTACTTTATTACTATATTATATATATATAAGTAATACTTAGCTAGTAATTACTAAGTGCTCGCGAGGAATATAATATCTACCTCGCCCCTTTCTCTATATAATAACGAGCTTACTAGGGTCTCCCTATATTTAAGGACTTACTAGTAATACTACTCCTCTAATATATAGAGGTATATATAATCTAACCTTTATAGATAATTATTTTATAGGCTTATATCCTACTAAATACTATATTAATATAGCTTCCTTCGTAATATAAGGTTACTTATAAACCCGTAGTATAGCGCTATATTATATAGTTATAAGTATATTATATTTCTACTTTATCCCGCTACCTTAATATTAACTATTTTATCTTAGGTTATGTAATTATATAATATAACCTCTTAGGTAGCTTAGGTAATAACTGCTTATATAATAATAAGGGGTATTAAAAGAAGTAGTATTTTAGCTTACTTATTCTAGGTAGCTAGCTAGGAGGAAAGGAGGGTTATTTATACTTATCTTAAGGCCTCTGGCCACTGCATAGTGATTTTACCTACTTAAGTGCAACAGACCTTCTAACTCCGCGCCTCCTAACAATATACAGCCTTTAGTCACGTAATCCTTTCCTAACTATAGCTGCACTTATACGTACCTATCAATAGCCTTATAATCTTTAACTTTATATCGATAATAACGTGGTTTTTAATTATTTAAACTATAAAACTATTAACTTTTCCTCTCGTATACTACCCGCGCTACTAATACCGCCTCTATTACCGCTTTATCCGCTAGCTATACTATTATTAGCAACGCTCTCTCTATTTAGCATAAGCTATACTTACTAACATTCCCCTAAGGGGCTTAGGCTACCTCTACCTTAATAGTGCGGAGGACCTACTTAAAGAAGGGCTACTTTATAGGGTATATAATAACCCGCCTAGCTTCTACTACTAAATCTACTTACTTAGCTATAATATAATAGCGAGTATCCCCTCTAGGGGTATTAATAAGAGCCCTCTTAAGGGCTATACTAATAATATACTCTCTATATATAATAGAGTAGTTAAAGAAGGAGCGGGTTTTATTAATTATATTAATACTAAACTCTCTAGCGAGCTCTTATATATTATTAGTATTAAAGAGCGTGCCTCGCATAGGCTTAGCGTTTTTATATATAGGGTCTAGTACTAATATAGTTAAGGATTTATTATAGGTTATAGGTATGCCCAGGACTTTGTAGATAAGGATAAGGAAGAGGGAGAGGTATAAGGCCCTGCTTGCAGAGCTTCTTATGCTTCTAGCTATAAGAACCTCTTAGGAAAGACCTCTTTAGTTAAGGAGTTACCTCTCGTATAGTAGTATTTACCTTGCTAGAAGGTCGACCTTTTAGGTTAAGGAGTTATCTCGTATAGTAGCTTTTACTTTTAGTACCTTGCTTAAAGGTTAACCTTTTAGGTTAAGGAGTTATCTTATATAGTAGCTTTCGCCTTGCTAGAAGGTTTAGCAAGGGCGTTGTTATAAGAGCTTTAGTAGCCTGTTCGGCTCTAATATAATTAGCCCTAGTGCGGCGCGCGTCCGACTCTATATAGTAATATTTAGAGGGTTTGCTTATAAGTAGTAGGAATATATAGGGTTCTTATGTTATTTTCCTTAACTAGTAGAGGGTATAGGTTAAAATACCTATATAGTGTTTCCTAAATTATACTTGCGAACTAGGTGAATTTATTATAGTCTTTTTATAAAGGGGCTGCGGCGTAATTCCGAGCTTAATACTTATCTTAAGCCTTCTAGAGGCCTCTATTACGTAATAGCTTATATAATCGCTTATGTAATAGACTATATATATTTTAAGCCTATTTAGGCTTCTTATATATTAAAGTTATAGCTTAAACCCTTTTAGTTTTAGCTAGAAAGCTTATTAAAAATAGGGCTTTCTAGGACTTTCTAGACCTTTCTATCCATAGTATAGATAATATTATTAGCACTATAATATTCTATACTATATTATATAGTATATTATTAAGTATTATTATTCATTATATATTTTATAGGTCTTTTTTATATAGGGCTTTATAAGATATTTATATAATATCTTATATCCCCCCTTAAGATATACATAGTATCAAGCTCGGAATTACGCCGCAGCCCCTTTGCAAAAAGACTATAATAAATTCACCTAGTTTATAAGCATAATTCAGGAAATACTATATAGGTATTTTAACTTATACCCTCTACTAGTTAAGGAAAATAATATAAGAACCCTATATATC
Source organism: Colletotrichum ledebouriae (assembly GCA_036785755.1). Taxonomy (NCBI): domain Eukaryota; kingdom Fungi; phylum Ascomycota; class Sordariomycetes; order Glomerellales; family Glomerellaceae; genus Colletotrichum; species Colletotrichum ledebouriae. The sequence goes on along the minus strand of JAVHLU010001351.1, from coordinate 23,560 downwards.
CCTACTACTTATAAACAAACCCTCGTATGAAGTTAGACGCGCGCCGTACTAGGGCTAATTATATTAGAGCTAAATAGGCTACTAAGGCTCTTATAGCCTAGAAACGCCCTCGCTAAACCTTCTAGTAAGGTAAAAGCTACTATATAAGATAACTCCTTAACCTAAAAGGTCGACCTTCTAGCAAGGTATTATAAACGCTATTATATAAGAGGTAACTCCTTAACTAAAGAGGTCTTTCCTAAGAGGTTCTTAGCTAGAAGTATAAGAAGCTCTATAAGCAGGGCCTTATACCTCTCCCTCTTCCTTATCCTTATCTACAAAGTCCTGGGCATACCTATAACCTATAATAAATCCTTAACTATATTAGTACTAGACCTTATATATAAATACGCTAAGCCTGAGCGAGGTACGCCCTTTAATATAAATAATATAGAGGGGGTTACTAGAGAGTTTAGCCTTAATATAATTAATAAAACCCGCTCCTTTATTAACTACTCTGCTATATATAGAGAGCGTATTATTAATATAACCCTTAAGAGGGCTTACCTTAATACCCCTATAGGGGACTTTATAAGGCGTAATAGTATTAGAGCTAAGTAAGTAAACTTAGTAGTAGAAGTTTAGTAGGTTATTATATACCCTATAGAGTAGCCCTTCTTTAAGCAGGTCCTCCGTATTACTAAGGCAGAGGCAGCCTAGGCGGCCTAGGCGAACGTCGGTAAGTACGGCTTGCGCCGAATAGAGAGAGCGTTGCTAACGACAAGGTATATATAGTATATATAGCTTACTTTTATTAAGATATTATCTCTAAAACCTATTATATAGGAGAAAGAGAGATATGTTTTCTTATATAATATTTAAATCTTAATTAGATCTTAAGGGAAAACTATGAGTATTATTATTATTCTTTATATATTGTTATTTCATAGTCTTTATTATTCAGGGTATTATTTATGATATTTAAGGCTTATTTCCTAGTAAAAACCCTCATTTATATAGAGATAGAAGAAACCTTCTAAGTCTCTTTATATTATACTCTATATATATAAGTATAGTATTAGTATTAGTATTAGTATTAGTATTATTATTATTATTATTATTATTATTATTATTATTATTTTCATTATTAAGAAAATAAATTCCCTTTTTATTACAGTAGTAAATACCTTTTTATTAGGATTGAGGATATAAATACTTTTATATATAAGGATATAAAATCCCTTTATATTTAAGGATATAAAATCCTTTTAAATTAAGGATATAGGATAAAATTTCCTTTATATTATAAATATAAATCCCTGGCCTCCAGCTACTACATAGTGATTTTACCTGCTTAAGTGCAATAGACCTTCTAACTCCGCGCCTCCTAATAATACATAGCCTTCGGTTATATAATCGTAATTACTAACTACCTTTCCTAACTATAGCTATACTTATACGTGCCCGTTAATAGCCTCACGATCTTTAACTTTATATTAATAATAACGTAGTTTTTAATTATTTAAACTACGAAACTATCGACTTTTCCTCTTATATACTACCTACGCTGCCGTTAAATATCGCCTCTATTACTACTTTATCTACTAGAAGTCGTTACTATCTTTACTATGCTATCGTTAGTAACGCTCTCTCTATATTAAAGTAGTTAGCATAAGCTATACTTACTAATATTCCCCTAATAGGCCTAGGCTACCTAGGCTATCTCTACCTCAGTAATATAGAAGACCTATAGAAAGAAGTCCTACTCTATAAGGTATATAACGACCTACTAAACTTCTATTACTAAGTTTACTTACTTAGCTCTAATACTATTACGCCTTATAGAATCCCTTATAGGGGTATTAAAGTAAGCCCTCTTAAGGGCTATACTAATAATATACTCTCTATATATAGCGGAGTAGTTAATAAAGGAGCGGGTTTTATTAATTATATTAAGGCTAAACTCTCTAGTAACCCCCTCTATATTATCTATACTAAAGGGCGTGCCTTGCTTAGGCTTAGTATATTTATATATAAGGTCTAGTATTAATATAATTAAGGGATAAGGATAAGAAAGAGGGAGAGGTATAAGGCCCTACTTATAATAGAGCTTCTTATACTTCTAGCTATAAGAACCTCTTAGGAAAAACCTCTTTAGTTAAGGAGTTACCTCTTATATAGTAGTATTTGTAATACCTTGCTAGAAGGTCGACCTTTTAGGTTAAGGAGTTATCTTATATAGTAGCTTTTCTAGGCTATAAGAGCCTTAGTAGCCCGTTTAGCTCCGATATAATTAGCCCTAGTATAGCGCGCGTCTAACTTTATAATATTTAGAGGGTTTACTTACGAGTAGTACGAACGTATAGGGTTCTTATATTATTTTCCTTAACTAGTAGAGGGTATAGGTTAAAATACTTATATAGTATTTCCTAAATTATGCTTACGAACTAGGTGAATTTGTTATAGTCTTTTTGTAAAGGGGCTGCGGCGTAATTCCGAACTCAATAAATATAAATCCCTTCTTTCTATTAAGGATATAGGATATAAATCCTTTAATATTAAGACTATAAATCCCTTCCTTCTTTATATTTAGGGAAATTAATCCCTTTATATTAAGGATATTAATCCTTTATATTAAATAATATAATTTCCTTTATTATATTAGAGAAATAAATTCCTTTTGAATTAAGGATATAAATCCCCTTTTTAAGGAAGTAAATTCCTTCTTATTAAGAAAGTCAATCCCTTTATATCAAAGAAATAAGCTCCTTTCTTTATTAAGGAACTAAATACTTTTTATATAGTTTTATTCTTCTTTTATATATTAAAAAAGGAAATCCTTTATATATTAAGGAAATAAAACCTTCTTTTATTAAGGAAATATATTCCCTTATTTATTATTCTATATTATTATATTTGCTCTTAAAGAGATAAGATCTCTTAAGATTATTATAGTTATAAAAGATAGAAATCTTTATTATAGAGAATTAATCTCTAATATTATAAGAAATAAATTCCTATTATTTATAGGAAATAGATTCCTAGTATTATAGGAAAGAAATCTTTAGTATTCTAGGAAATAAATTCCTAAGAGAGTAAGGAATAACTCCTTTTAGATAATAAGATATTTCTAGAGTAAATAAATCTCTAATATAATAGGGAATAAACCCTTAAGATATAGATATTTTTAATATTATAGAGGATAAATCCCTTATTCTTTTTAAGAGATAGTTCTCTTTTATTTTATCTTATAAGGGATAAGTCTCCTTGTTTTATAAAAGGAAAGTCTAGTATTATAAGAGAAAAGTCTCTAAGGTAATAGGAAATAAAGCCCTTGGATATTAGGGAATAAATCCCTTGAATATTCGGGAATAAATGTCTTAAATATTATAAGGGAGTAAATCCCTAGAATATTAAGTCCTTATTAAATCTCTAGAGTATTAGAAAATTCGCGAATATTTCTCGGATATAATTCGGATATAACTCGGGTATAACTCGGATATTTCTTAATATTATTAGAGGTTTCTCGGATTAACCTCGGATTTCTCTCGGATTCTTCTCGGATTTTCTCGGAGCTTTTCTTTAGTATATCCTATATACTAAAAGGTAGAGTATATTTAACTAGAGCTAGGCTTATAACCTCTTAGGTTACGTAATTATATAATATAATTACTTAGGTAGCTTAGGTAATAATTACTTATATAATAGGGGGTATTAAAAGAAGTATTATTTTAGCTTACTAACTAGTAACTAGCTAGCTAGGAGGAAAGGAGGGTTATTTATACTTATCTCAAGCCTTCTAGAGGCTTCTATTATATAATAGCTTATAAAATTGCTTACGTAATAGATTACGTGTATATATAGCCTATTTAGGCTTAGTTATATATTAAAGTTATAGCTTAAACCCTTTTAGTTTTAGCTAGAAAGCTTCTTAGAGATAGGGCTTTCTAGGACTTTCTAAACCTTTCTATCTATAGTATAGCTAGTATTATTAGCACTGTAATATACTGTGCTATATTATACAGTATATTATTAAGTATTTATACTTATTATATATCTGATAGGTCTTTCTTATATAGGGCTTTATGAGATATTTATATAATATCTTACAATAACGTCTCTCGACTATTATACCTTTTTATTATTAATATTATAGACCTTATAACTATTAGAGCTATAACTAATAATAGCCCCCTTTAAAGCTCTAGGGTCAAGCTTCTTTATTAACGGATTATAATTTTTATAGTAGTATAAACTACCCTATACCCTATACCCTTATATTATTTATATTAGGCTTTCGTTTATTTTTTAACTTAAAAGGAGTTTTATATATAAGGGGATCTATTATATAGATATATTAAAGCAAGGACTGCTTTACCCTATAGGTTTAAGGGTATACTAGAGTTATGTAAAATAGCCCTAGTTTTATTAATAATAGTGCGTATAATACGCTCTATTAATCCGTTTGGTTTATGGGTATATAGAGGTCTGATATTATAGATAATACTACTATTTATATATATAGTTTTAATAGGTTTATTAGTGAATTCTAAGCTACTATTTATATTAAATTCTCTTATATGCTTATTATTATTATTATTATTAACTTTAGCCTTAAATTCATTAAAGGCTTTAGTAATAGACTCTATAGTCTTATATCGTAATAGTCTTTCCCACGCAAAGCGGGTATATTTATTAATAAATATTTTAAACTACCTATAGTAATTATAGGTTTTAGAACTTATAGGTCTATAAAGATCTAAGGCTATATAATCTAGATAATCTAGATCTTTGTTATATATTGATTCTTTATTAATCTTAGTAATAAACTTGCCCTTAAAGCAGGCTTCACAAGGTGGAAGATTTATTATATCCATAGCCTTATTTTTAGACTTATTTATAAAGTTATTATTTATTTCAGTATTGTCTAATAGACTTTTAAGATATTTAGAGCTTATATGACCTAGATGATCATGCTATAGTTTATATAGATCTTTGTTATTATTATATATTATAGATTGCGTATAGAGTAGGTTATTATTATTATTCCTCTTTAAGGGGGCTTTATGACCCTGATTCAAGGGTATTTTAAAGAGATAGAGGTTATTAAGCTTATAGCCTATAGCTATAATATGATCTTCATATATATTATATAATATAGGTTTCTACTATATAATAGAGCCTATACCTATATTATTAAGACGACTTTAACTAAGTAAATTAATACCTAGTTTAGGTGTATAATAGATGTCTTTTAATGTTATTTCATTATTATGAGGATAAATATCTAAATCTCCCTTTAGAGAAGAAGTATGCTAATTCGCTTTGCCCTACTTTATAGAGGTATTTATATATTCTTTATTATATAAAAGAGTGTAATTTTTAACTATATGGATAGTAGCAGCAGTATTAATATAAAATATAGTATTAATTTAGTTATAACGGCTTGATCCCAAGCCCTTTTCCTTAGTTAAAATACTCTATTAAATCAAAGTACCTAAGGTTATATTATTAGTTATATTATTATTATAAGGATTATTATAGGATATATTTACGTTTTCAAACTCTTAGTCTTTATTAGAGTCGTTAAGATCTATAGGATCCTCGTTTTAAGTAACAGGTTAATGTATAGACATATAGGAGGTTATTAAAGTATTATTTTTATCTTCTACTTCCTCTATAACCCGCGAGGTAGTTATATTAACTACCTTAGTAGTAATAGAGATAGAAGGCGTTTTGTTTTTAATATTATTTGTATTATTTTTATTAGATTTATTCCACTATACTAGGGCCTTTTTAGGGTATAGAAAGGCATAGTTATCCTCAGTATAGCTAGTCCTTTTGCACTTTTGCAATTTTTATAATATAGACCCTTTTGTTTTTTCTAAGGCTTTATAGTAACCTTATGTTTATTTTTATTTTTATTAGCAGTAAAACCTACTACTTTACCCTTACGTCTTGATTTATCTAATAAGTTAGAGAATAGACTATTAAGCGTATAGGTATCCTTATTAGCACTAAGACCTTAAGTAATAGTAGTTACAAAACTATTATACTCTTCGTCTAGGCTATTTAATATATATAATATAACTACTTAATTAGGTAGTTTAAGCTTATTATATACTAGGTCATCTATAATTTCCTTTATTTTATTTATATATTCTTCTATAGAGTTAAAAATACTTAAGGAAGTATTAAATAACTCTTTATAAGTTAGGAACTTATTAGTAAACCCTATAGGCTTATATAGGTCTTTTAGATATTTCTAAGCCTCGTAGGTTATTATATTATCCTTTATAACCCTTAGAGGCCTATTATTATAGAATAGCTATATATAGCTAAAAGCCTTATTATTTAGATCAATATTATTATTATCTATAGGCTTAGATAAGTCTATAGTTATATCTTTACTAATAAGTAAGGCCTTAATACGTATAGACTAGACTTTATAATTATGAGATCTAGAAAGCTTAGGAAGCTATACTCTTAAATTAGATATTATAATAGAAGTATAATATATAAGCTCTAATATAGTATATAGATCACAATAGTAAGACAAAAGAGTTATATAGCTTAGTAGTAATAACTATAGCTTTATTATATATAGATATAGTTAAATCCTAGAGGTTATAGGTTTAATATATAATCTTCTTTCTCTTTTATTTCTCTTTTAAAGGGTCTTTAGAGGACTCTTTTATAGAAGACTGCCGAGTAAGTAGACCTTCTATAGTTAGAGTAATAGCTAGTATATTGCCTATATTAGGCCTCGTTTAAATAATAGTATAGATATAGATAAACTAAGACTTATAAAGGCTTAGGGATAATTCGTAGGTATAATCGAGGGGAGTAAGGTTAAATAGCTTAGCTATAATATTATCTCGCTTTAAAGTAATAGCAATAGAGATATAATTAAATAAATAGGGGTTCTAAATAGCTTCTTATAGGAGCTTTTAATCTTTTAATTAGTAAACTAGTTTAGCTAGTATTTCTAGTTTATTATAGGGTATATAGAGGCTATATCTTTTAAAAGTATACTATAAATAGGTGGCTTTAATAAAAAGAATAGGCTTAAGGTACTCATTATAGTATAGAGGAGTTTAAATAGGGGCGAGGTTATTAAAAAAGTTAGAGCTAGGCTTATACCTTATAAAAATAGGTATATAAGTAGTAAAAGGGGTAGTAAAATACCCTAAATAATAGATATTAATAGGGTAATCGATATTATAATAAAGACTAATAAATTCAATTATAAGGAGATACTTTTCCTAGAATTAATTGATAGAGAAATCGTTAAATATTAATAATATTATCTCTAAGTTATAAATCCTACCCTCGTGAAGTAAGGGGTAAGATATTTTAAAAAGTAGCTATAAAGCGGCTAATTATAAAGCTTATTAAGCAGAATCGTGCTAGGACCACTATATAGTCCGTGCGCAATTTCTATATACTTATAGCTATAAAGCTAAGGATAATTAATATATATAAGGTTATTAATATTATTAGAATTTATATGGATTTTCAAAGTATTTATTCCATAAGGGAAATACTTTTATGCTTATTATTTTATGTTTTAAAGTAATTAAAGTGTTATTAAAGAGATATTATATAGGTATATAACTATATATACTATAGTTATTTATTAAAGTTTATTTAATCTTTATAAGGCTATAATAGAAATTTTAAGATATACCTTCGGTATTCTTATAGGTTTTAAGACATTTAGATTCTCTATAGCTTTAGCTCTTAGGGTCTTATAGCCTCCCCTCTCTTTATTCTCTTTAAAAGGGAATATTAGATATAGCGTATATCCTCTAGTAGTCTCTATCTTAATATATTAATTATAATAAAAGAGGTTAAAGTAATACTACTATCTAATAGTATTAGTAAATAGTTATAGGTTTATAGTCTATATCTTTAGGACCTTACCTTAAATATATTAAGTAATCCTATATACTTTCTTATATAATTATAACTTTTAAATATACTTATAGTAGTTACTTAAATATTATTTAAAGTCCTTATAAGCTATTATTATAATATTTAACTTTATAGCTCACTTAGAAAGGATATACTTAGTTAGGGTCAGAAGTATATAGAACTTAGGGATATTCCTTAGTTAAGGAAATATTCGAGATTTAATATCTATTAGGAATATCTCCTAGTTAAGGGTTAATATCTCTTATTAATATCTCTTAATTAAGGGAAAAGGGAGTTTAGAGGCCTTATTAATAATATATAATACTTATAGGGTTAATTACTAAGATATTACTTTATATAGACTTAATAGGGTTAACTATTATTATAGGGTTAACTATCTTCCTTAAATATAAGGAATATATCCTTAGTTATAAGGAGATATAGCTAATTATCAAGGTTATGCTACTAATTAATATAATTTATATAATAAGCGAAAATAAAGGTTATAAAATTAATAATTTAGAAGGTTCTCTCCTCAAAGGTAATAAACTCCTCTTAAAGAGGTTTACTACGTTAAGGTATATTTAACGTATTAAGCGTATTAAACCCCCTTAAGCGGGTTAACTACGCTAATCGCATTTAGTATTAATTAGCTTAATAAATAATATCGTTATTATTATAATATCTTATTTATAAGAGTAAGATATAAGGAGTTTTAATAGTTATATTAAATTACTTAATATATTTAAGTTGAGTTTGGAATTATGCTGCAGCCCCTTTATAAAAAGACTATAACAAATTCACCTAGTTCGCAGGTATAATTCGGGAAATATTATATAGGTATTTTAACCTATACCCTCTACTAGGTAAGGAAAATAATATAGGAACCCTATATATTCTTACTACTTATAAGTAAACCCTTATATAAAGTTAGATACGCGCTACACTAGGGCTAATTATATTAGAGCTAAACGGGCTACTAAGGCTCTTATAGTAACGCCCTCGCTAAACCTTCTAGTAAGGTGCTATAAAAGCTACTATATAAGATAAATCCTTAACCTAAAAGGTCGACCTTCTAGTAAGGTACTAAAGGTATTATAAAAACTACTATATAAGATAACTCCTTAACCTAAAAGGTCGACCTTCTAATAAGATACTAAAAGTAAACGCGATTATATAAGAGGTAACTCCTTAACTAAAGAGGTCTTTCCTAAGAGGTTCTTATAACTAGAAGTATAAGAAGCTCTACTATAAGCAGGGCCTTATACCTCTTCCTCTTCCTTATCCTTATCCCTTAACTATATTAATACTAGACCCTATATATAAAAACGCTAAGCTTATAAGAGGTATACCTTTTAATACTAATAATATATAAGAGCTTACTAGAGAGTTTAGTATTAATATAATTAATAAAACCCGCTTCTTTTTTAACTACTTTATTATATATAGAGAGTATATTATTAGTATAGCCCTTAAGAGGGCTCTTATTAATACCCCTAGAGGGGATAGTCGCTATTATATTATAGCTAAGTAAGTAGACTTAGTAATAGAAGCTAAGCGGGTTATTATATACCCTATAGAGTAGCCCTTCTTTAAGCAGGTCCTCCGCATTATTAAGGTAGAGGTAGCCTAGGCCCCTTAGGGGAATATTAGTAAGTATAGCTTATACTAACTAATAGAGAGAGCGTTACTAATAATAGTATAATAGCGGACGAAGTAGTAATAGAGGTAGTATTAGCAGCGTAAGTAGTACGCGAGAGGATAAGTTAATAGTTTTATAGTTTAAATAATTAAAAACTACGTTATTATCGATATAGAGTTAAAGATTATAAGGCTATCTAGTATAATAGGTATATATAAGTATAGCTATAGTTAGGAAAGTTATAATCACATAACCGAAGGCTATATATTATTAGGAGGCGCGGAGTTAGAAGCTCTATAATACTTAAGCAGGTAAAATCACTATATAGTAGCTAGAGGCCTTACTTAATATATTTAAGAATAGGTTATTATTTATTATTTTGAAGTTAATAATATTCTTTGGTAATATATTTATTCCTATTATAATTATAATATTTAGGGCTTTAAGCTTCTTTTCTTAATAAACTTAATTATTATTTTAAGGTTTATAAATTTACTATAGGCCTCTAGCTACTATATAGTGATTTTACCTACTTAAGTGCAGTAGACCTTCTAACTCCGCGCCTCCTAATAATATATAGCCTTCGGTCACGTAATTATAACTTTCCTAACTATAGCTATACTTAGACGTGCTCGTTACACTAGATAGCCTCACGATCTTTAACTCTATATTAATAATAATATAGTTTTTAATTATTTAAACTATAAAGCTATTAACTTATTCTCTATTATACTACTTATACTACTAACACTACCTCTATTACTACTTTATCTACTAGGTATACTATTATTAGTAACGCTCTCTCTATATTAAAGTAGTTAGTATAAGCTATACTTACTAATATTCCCCTAATAGGCTGCCTCTACCTTAGTAATATAGAGGACCTACCTAAAGAAGGGCTACTCTATAGGGTATATAATAACCCGCTAAACTTCTATTACTAAGTTTACTTACCTAGCTATAATATAGTAGCGCGTTATAGGGTCCCCTATAGGGGTATTAAGGTACGCCCTCTTAAGGGCTATACTAATAATATACTATCTATATATAGTTAGGTAGTTACTAAAGGAGTAGGTTTTATTAATTATATTAATAATAAACTCTCTAGCGATCTATTATATATTATTTATATTAATATATAAGGTCTAGTACTAACATAATTAAGGATTTATTATAAATTATAGGGATAAGAATAAGGAAGAGTGAGAGGTATAAGGCCTTACTTATAGTAGTAGAGCTTCTTATGCTTCTAGCTATACGAGCCTTAGTAGCCCGTTTAGCTTTAATATAATTAGCCCTAGTATAGCGCGTATCTAACTTTATAATATTTAGAGGGTTTACCTCTAAGTAGGAATATATAGGGCTCTTATATTATTTTCCTTAACTAATAGAGGGTATAGGTTATTTATTATAGTCTTTTTATAAAAGGGCTGCGGCGTAATTCCAAGCTTAATAAATTTACTTATAACGCTTCAGGTAGTATACCGTAGTGATATAATAACTAATTATACTATGCGCAAAAGATCTGCTATTCCGCGCACTTCGTGCTAGATATATACTATATATATACTTATATAGGCTAGCTACGTCTAGTCTCTTATAATTACCCCCTACTCTAAGCGCTTAGTCCCTTAAGTATAGAGATAAGATAGATAAGCATATATAGACCCCGAGGTCTATATAACTAACGTCGCTATATATATACCCTCTAAGCCTAACTTAGGACTACGCTAGCGTATAGCCTAAGTATGCTATATACTACTTATCCGCTATTGTTATACTATAGTAGGCAGGATTCGAACCCTAACCTCTATATAGCTAAAAGGGCTAAGTCCAGGAGACCTATAAAGTACGCGGAAAATTATAACGCTTCGGGTAGTATACTATAGCGATATAATAACTAATTACGCTATGTGTAAAAGATCTACTATTCTGCGCACTTTATGCTAGATATATACTATATATATGCTTATATAGGCTAGCTACGTCTAGTCTCTTATATTACTATACTATCTATAAGTAATATTTAATAATTTATATTTTAAATTAGCTATTTATTTAATATAATTATTATTATTAAGCTTAAATAAGTTATATAATTATTATTAATACTTTTTTCTTAAGTTAGAAGTTTATTATCTATTCTTCTTTGTTTATATTATCTAGATAATTAGCTATTAGGTTTAATAATAAGTCCTTTTAATAATAAGTTTAATATATTAAAAAAAACTTACTAAGTTAATTAATCTTAACAATTCTATCTTTAATGCTATTCTCATGTCCTTAATATAATATTAAGATGTTTATTTCTTTTATAAATCTAAATTGAACTATAAAGTTATTTTAATAAAATAATATAATTCTTAATTAACTTTATTTATATAATTGAATATTATTCTTTTAGCTTATTCTTTCTTATTAAAATAAGAAATAGAATGGTTCTTTAAATCTATTAGAATTACTATTAATATTATATAGTTTAGTTAAATATTTATTTAAGTTTTAACTTAAGGGATTCTTTAAAAATTAGTTTAAATTATTCACAAGTTCAATTTCTAATATAAATACGTATTATATATATTGCGTTCTTAATTTTGTTAATAGAAGTATTATAATAAACGTTCTAATAATTCTTAATTTAAATTAAGAGTCTATAAAAACATTCTAAAGTATTATTATAACTTACTCTTATTAGAATAAGAAAAATATTAACAATAAAGTAAAGAATTTTAATTTCTTCTTAAAGTCCTTATAGTTTTAAGTTATTTAGTTATCTCTAGAAATAGAGAACCTTATTCTTTAGATTTATAGCATATTATAAGTTATTCTTAATTTAATTCCTTATAGTTCTATGCTTTTAAAGTTTCATAGTTATTTTATTATATAAACTTTAAATATAAGTAATTTTCTTATGTTTCTTTAATTTAAGTTTATGCTTTTCTATAAATCTCCTTTTTAAGAGTGATTTTATTATCTAAGTTTATATTTATTAAAATTTCTATTAGCTTCTTAATTAAGATATAAGTTAAGTATTTAAAAAAAGAAGTTTTTAAGATAGGTAATATTACTATACTATAAGTTATATCCTATATACTACTATTAGTTACCGCCTAGCTGCGTATATAGATCGCTCCTACGCGCCTACGCGCGGAGCCTCCTAGTTAGATATTAATCTATTTATAACCTAATATATTACTACTTATTCCTATAATATCTAGTAATATAACTACTTCGATATAACCGATATAGTTAGCTATATATAATAGCGAATATTATAATAGGTAAATAAGCTGCTTTTTTTAGCTTCTTTCTAAATACTAATTAATATTAATATGCTATCGCTAGCGCTTAAATATATTGCTACTAATATATGCGTACTAGCAGAGTTCTTTATAACTTTAAGAGATCCCGCGAGGGATTACTAATACTACTAATATTAATACTAATACTCCTAACGCCTCTATATGCTATATATACTATATATGCCGTGGGACTCTTTATAATAGCTATTAATTAAGACCCTTTTGCTAGGCTAGTCTTAACCTCCGCCGCCTTGCTATAAATATAGTGCTGCTAATTTCTATAGTAAGACCGCGTTATATTGCTATATATTTATGAATTACTATAGTTATTAATATTAATATTACTATTAACTCTATTACGCTAACTTCTCTTCCTATAACGCTCTCTTTTAATATATTTATAAACCTTTACTATATATACCTTTGCTATACGCGCGAGGAGGCTTTTAGCCCTACTCTATATAGGTTAGTACCCCTATAGATAGCTCTAATACCCTTTTAAAAGATTCTAAATCCCCTTATACTAATACTAAAGTAACTAAGAGGTCTACGCTACTATTCCTATAGAGTCTCTACTATACTACTACCCTTACTAGCTAGGCTACCTCTCTTCTCCTCGCTACTTGCTTTTAGCTACCTAGGCCCTAAGTACCCGCGCCCCTTTAGCTACCTATAGAGCTACGCTGCTTTAAGCTATATATACTAGCGCCCCTGCTGCTTTAAAGCGCCCCTATCCTATAAAAGCTACTACCCCCGCTACTTTAAACTACTCCTATATTATTAATACTCCTAGCTACCTATATGCTATTAAGCTCTAGCTTTAGCTATAAGTTACTACTACGATCCCTATTACTATAGCGCTTATACTCCTATAAGATATATTATATAGTAGCGAGGAACTTTAACTTTAGGGAATTTAAGCGCGTAGGCTTTATTTATTATAGGATAGATAAGGATTCTATTAAGCTCGGAATTACGCCGCAGCCCCTTTGCAAAAAGACTATAACAAATTCACCTAGTTCGCAGGCATAATTCAGGAAACACTATATAGGTATTTTAACCTATACCCTCGGCCTCTGGCCACTACATAGTGATTTTACCTGCTTAAGTGCAACAGACCTTCTAACTCCGCGCCTCCTAATAATATATAGCCTTCGGTCACGTGATCTTACCGACTACCTTTCCTAACTATAGCTATACTCATACGTACCCTACTAGATAGCCTCACGATCTTTAACTTTATATTAATAATAACGTGGTTTTTAATTATTTAAACTACGAAACTATTAACTTTTCCTCTTATATACTACCTATACTGCTATTAAATACCGCCTCTATTACCGCTTCGTCCGCTAGAAGTCGTTACTATCTTTACTATACCGTTATTAATAACGCTCTCTCTATTTAGCGCAAGCCGTACTTACTAACGTTTAAGCCCTAATAAGCCTAGGCCGCCTAGGCTACCTCTACCTTAGTAATACGGAGGACCTGCTTAAAGAAGGGCTACTCTATAGGGTATATAACGACCTGCTAAACTTCTGCTACTAAGTTTGCTTACTTAGCTCTAATATTATTATACCTTATAGAGTCCCCTATAAGGGTATTAAGGTAAGCCCTCTTAAGGGCTATATTAATAATACGCTCTCTATATATAGCGGAGTAGTTAATAAAGGAGCGGGTTTTCTTAATTATATTAAGGCTAAACTCTCTAGCGATCCCCTCTATATTATTTATACTAAAGGGTATACCTCACTTAGGCTTAGTATATTTATATATAGGGTCTAGTATTAATATAGTTAAGGGATAAGGATAAGGATAAGGGAGAGGTATAAAGCCCTGCTCGTAGCAGAGCTTCTTATGCTTCTAGCTATAAGAACCTCTTAGGAAAGACCTCTTTAGTTAAGGAGTTACCTCTTATATAGTAGCGTTTACCTTATTAGAAGGTTAACCTTTTAGGTTAAGGAGTTATCTTATATAGTAGCTTTTACCTTACTAGAAGGTTTAGCGAGGGCGTTTCTAAGCCACGAGAGCCTTAGTAGCCCGTTTAGCTCTGATATAATTAGCCCCGGTGCGGCGCGCGTCCGACTTTATAATATTTAGAGGGTTTACTTACGAGTAGTAGGAACGTATAGGGTTCCTATATTATTTTCCTTAACTAGTAGAGGGTATAGGTTAAATACCTATATAATATTTCCCGAATTATACCTGCGAACTAGGTGAATTTATTATAGTCTCTTTGCGAAGGGGCTGCGGCGTAATTCCGAGCTTAACCTATACCCTCTATTAGTTAAGGAAAATAATATAGGAACCCTATATATTCCTACTACTTATAAGCAAACCCTCGCATAAAGTCGGATACGCACCGCACTAGGGCTAATTATATTAGAGCTAAACGGGCTACTAAGGCTCTTATAGCCTAGAAAAGCCACTATATAAGATAACTCCTTAACCTAAAAGGTTAACCTTCTAGCAAGGTACTACGAATACTACTATACGAGAGGTAACTCCTTAACTAAAGAGGTCTTTCTTAAGAGGTTCTTATAGCTAGAAGTATAAGAAGCTCTACTATAAATAGGGCCTTATACCTCTCTTTCTTCCTTATCCTTATCCCTTAATTATATTAGTACTAAACCTTATATATAAATACGCTAAGCCTAAGCGAGGCACGCCTTTTAATATAAATAATATAGAGGGGATTATTAGAGAGTTTAGCCTCGATATAATTAATAAAACCTGCTCCTTTATTAACTACTCTACTATATATAGAGAGTATATTATTAGTATAGCCCTTAAGAGGGCTTACTTTAATACCCCTATAAGGGACTCTATAAGGCGTAATAGCATTAGAGCTAAGTAAATAAACTTAGTAATAGAAGTTTAGCGGGTTATTATATACCCTATAGAGTAGCCCTTCTTTAAGCAGGTCCTCTATATTACTAAGGTAGAGGTAGCCTAGGCGGCGAATATTAGTAAGTATAGCTTACGCCGACTGCTTTGATATAGAGAGAGCGTTGCTAACGACGGTATAGCTAGTGGATAAAGTAGTAGTAGAGGTAGTATTAGCAGCGCGGGTAGTGCGCGAGAGGAAAAGTTAATAGTTTTATAGTCTATTAAATAATTAAAAACTATATTATTATTAATATAAAGTTAAAGATCGTGAGGCTATAGGTATATATAAGTGCGGCTATGGTTAGGAGAGGATTATATAACTAAAGGCTGTGTATTATTAGGAGGCGCGGAGTTAGAAGGCCTATTGCACTTAAGTAGGTAAAATCACTATGCAGTGGCTAGAGGCCATAAGGATTCTATAAGCGATAAGGAATCTATAAGTAATAAGAATCTTATAAGTAATAAGGACTCTCTAAGCGATAAGGAGGGCTCTATAAGTAATAGGGAGGACTCTATAAGTAATAAAGAGGGCTCTATAAGTAATAATAATAGGGAAGGCTCTCTATCCAAAGGCTTTAAAGATAGTTTAAGCACTACTAATGCTATTAAATATAGCTATAATATAATATCTACGACTGCGCTAGATATAGTAGTAATAATACTACTAGTAATAACTATGCTAATTATAGTAGTGATAATACTATTAGTAATAACTATGCTAATTATAGTAGTGATAATACTATTAGTAATAACTATGCTACTAAGTATAGTAACTACGTGAGTAACTACGAGGCTAAGTATAGCGATAGCTATGCTAATAGCTATGCTAATAATAACTATACTTTAGAGGGTTTTGGGTTAAGGAGTTATCTCGTATAGTAGCTTTCGTAGCACCTTTAGCACCTTGCTAGAAGGTCGACCTTTTGGGTTAAGGAGTTATCTTATATAGTAGCTTTCGCAGCACCTTGCTAGAAGGTTTAGCGAGGGTATTATTATAAGAGCCTTAGTAGCCCGTTTAGCTCTAATATAATTAGCCCTAGTGCGGCGCGTATCTAACTTTATATAAAATTTAGAGGGTTTACTTATAAGTAATAGGAACGTATAGGGTTCCTATATTATTTTCCTTAACTAGTAGAGGGTATAAGTTAAAATACCTATATAGTATTTCCTAAATTATGCTTGCGAACTAGGTGAATTTATTATAATCTTTTTGCGAAGGGGCTGCGGCGTAATTCCGAACTTAATACTTTAGAGGGCTATTATAGCGATAGGATAGATAATTATTAACTTATAGATCTACTCCCTTCGCGCTGCCTCAGGCGTGCGAAGCTATAAGTTATAGTAAGAGGTTATTATCGCTATTAACTACTATAAAATAGTATTATTTGCCCGCGCGTAGTAATAGGGACCATTGCTCTTTTGTAGAGGGGTATATATTACTATACTATAGGTTATATCCTATATACTGCTATTAGTTACCGCCTAGCTGCTTATATAGACTGCTCCCGCGCGCCTACGCGCAGAGAATCCTAGTTAGATATTAATCTATCTATAACCTAATATATTACTACTTATTCCTATAATAGGTAATTTAGTAAAGATATAAAAGATATCTTACTTATATAATTTAATATATATTAAAAGTTCACTAATTAAATAGAAGTAGTTTAAAAGATTATAGTGAGTTGTTTAATAATAAAGTTCTAGTATAAAAAGCTAGAGATTAATATAAAAGGTTTAAATAGTATTACTCAAGTTATAAGTTATAGTTAGAATAAATTAAGGGTTTTTAAAGGTTAAAGTAATTAATTCTGAAGTAAATAAAGGGTTTTATAATAAAAATAAATTAAGAGTGTTAAAGAGATAATTATAATGTTAATTATTAGTTACTTATTATCCTTGCATACGGGTCGTAACGCTATGCTATATAAATAGTTCTATTCGTAGCGTTAGACGTCCTTAGCCTGGGGAAACCCTTGGCGTTATCTTCTAGATTATAAGCAATTCTTGGCACGAGGATAGCGCGCTAACGAATAGTATTCTTAACTTTAATATTGCTCTTCCTCTAAGGCTAATTAAATATCTTCTTAGATACTCGAGCGAGACTATCAATAGAAGCGTCGGACTGCCTAGGCTTCTTGGACCGGGAGTCCAGATTAAGAGCGATCTGCTACTTAGAACGTGTCGTGATGCCTTCAGCATCGCCCGTTCCTAGCGCGGCACGTAACTAACGTTAGCTCCGGAGCGACTTTTTTTCCAGGGGTTATTCCTCTAACTATAGTTATAAGTAGCTACGTTATAGCTATTCTTATTATAATAGAATAAGCTCTTTAGTAACTATAAATATAGCCCTATAGGATATTTCTTAATAGTTATAAGCCTTGCTCTAACTAGACCCCTAACTACTATTTTAAAATAGGCCTTTGCTACTAAAAGTATTTATTAAAACTCCCTCTCTCCTATTCCTTCTTTCCTCCTAATTATATATTATCCTCTACTACTATAAACCCTCTATTTCTAAATAACCTTAACTATAATATCCTTTATTACTACTATAATAATATTATACTATCTAACTATATATAGGGACTTCGCTACTTAATATATAATAATCTAAGCTAAAGCCTAAGCTATTAGAGTCTAGAAGTATATTAACCTAGACGACCCGAAGGGATCTTTATACCTAGGTAAGACCTTATTAAAAACCCTAATTCTTAATATATATATCGCTAAGTAAAACTAAGATATTAATACCTATTACCGATAAGAGAAGAGCGCTTATAATTAATACGTCGCTCTACTTAACTAAGAGGCTTTAGAAGAGGCTACTACTAATATTACTTTTAGAACTACTCCTAAGTCTACTACTAGGATATAGATAATAAATAAATTATAACCCCTTTAGCCTCTAGCTACCCTAGTTATAATTAATAAGAATACTATACGTATATAGAAATACTACCTAGAGTACTTCTATTTACTCGCTATATAAGAGTCTAAGTATACCTATAAGGACTAAGAGTTTAAATAGATTAACTATCTAGTTATAGAAACTATTACTTATAATATTATTATACCTATATATATAGAACTTCTCGCTAAAAGGGATATAACCCTTTATAGCCTTATTATTAATCTTAAATATTACTATACTCCGAGCGAGGCTAGTACTCTTATTATTATTTAAGAGGAGTATATCTAAATCCTAGAAAAGGTAAATAGGAGTATTAATCCTAACGCTTAAATTAAGGACTTTAGGGGCGTCTACTTCTATATTACCTAGCGTAAGCTTCCTAAGGCGAGTAATACCCAATTGTAAAAACTTTTCTTTAAGTAATAAGTTATCGCTTTATACTTACTTAGGCTAATATAGAGATTATAGATATCCTTAAATAAGAATAAGCAGGGACCCCGGTCTCTAATATAAGCTAATATGCTAATATATTTAAGGACTACTTATATAAGGATATACTCTACTTAAGATTATAAGGATAAAGCGCCAGGGTCTTTATAATACTAGCTAGCTATATAGATAAGGCTAACCTATTAAGCGTTCCTATAACTAGTAACTTATCTAGTAGTATATAGTACCTGTATAGGTCGAGCTATTAATACCTAAGTATTAATTATAACTACTTAGAAGATACTACAACTAGATATTACTAGAAGGGCCCTTATATATTAGTAATAGATATATAAGTAGCTTAGATCTATAACTAGTTAAATAGTAACCTACGCTTTACTAATCTTTATATTAAACTCGCTTATAAGGGCTAGCTATATGCTATACCTTATAAGGGTAAGAATTACTAAAGTAATAAGGGGGGTAATAAAGGTTTATCTAAGAAATCTAACGTAGCCCCTAGCTACCTTATTAATATAATAGTAATTGCTTTCTATATAGCCCTCTCGAATAAGGTTAGGGATAATATAGTTAACTTAAATAAAGAGTACTTAAGTATCTTTATAACCCCCTACTTAGGACCCTATATATTATATAAGTCTATAGTCCTAGATAACTATAGAGGGATATACCTTATAAATAATAAGTCCCTACTTATCCCCTCCTTAATTAGGTATTATAATAGAGAACGGGTTAATTCTAAAATAGCTTTATATCGAATTATTATAAACGGTATATAAATTATTAAGAACGCTCTTAATAGCTTAAAAGGCGTGAATATAGAGGACCTTATGCTCTATAATATAAGATATATAGAGAACTTTTATATTAATATTATCTCTAAAGCGCTACTTTAGAAGATAGGTATTTAGTATTTAGAGTATAACTATATACTTTACTTTAAAACCTATAAGAATAATATTATAATTAAGAAACCTATTTAGAAGGTAAACCTCGCCTTCTTTAAATATAAGCCTTATTCCTTATACTCTATTCCTAAGTAGATCCCCCGAAGTATTAATACTATTATTAATAACGTAAACTACGTGCTTATAATATATAAGTATACCTCTTTTATATTACTACTAAACTAGAGTAATAACGTAATACTTTAGTACTTCTAAAGTAGCTACTTTAGCCCTAAGGCTCTAGAGCAGCTAGTATATACTACTCAGGGGGTAAGGATTTAAGGCCTAATACGCCTATAGTACTAATACTATATAGTTATATATACTAAATAGGTGATTTTAAGACGAATATTAGAAGATAAGGTAATACGTCCTTACTATAAGATCGTATAGGATCTATTTAACTACCCTAAAAGCTTTAACTAAAACTAGTAGCTCCTTATTATTAAGGATAAATATACTAGCTAGCTCTTTATATTCCTACGTATTAATAAGATCTATAGTAGCGTTATACTTACTCTATATGCTTTTAAGCGATAGGTATCTTAATAGAAGGGACTTTCTATTTAAAGACGTCGAGAGGTCTATAATTTTACTTATAAGCTATATAGGATATAAGGATTAGACCTATGTAGAAGGAACAGAGGTTAAAATAACCCCTCTATATATAAAGGAATTAAATAATAGAGGGGAACGGGCTAGTTAGGAAATTATAACTTAAATAATTAGGATACTCGCTATAGCTAGCTTACCTATAGAATTATAAGCTGAGATAGTACTAGTAGTAACAACGCTTTATAATAAAAGCCTACTTAAGCGCTATAACTAGCGTTCGCTACTATAGATTAAAGAGGAGTAGTTCTACTAGTACTTTCGCTAGTAATAACCTAATAATAGAGGGGCCCTAACCTATAACCTTCGCCCTTACTAGGGCTATATATACGCTTCTGGCTACTATATATAACCCCTTAAGAGGGAACGAGAGAGAGGAATTAATAAGAGAGACTTTAAGGTAGTACTATAGGGATATATTAAATACCTAGTAGGATATATTCTAAATACCTATAACTTATATAAGGTCTTGATCCCTGCGTTATAAACAGTTATTATTATATAGAATATAATGTTTAATAAATAGACTTTCTATATAAAGGATAAGGTAAAAGAGGCTACTTTAGAAGACGTTATCTATAAGATAGTAAAAGAGATTAAAGAGCTTATATTATAAGTTAACTTTAAACTTTAGATCCTAGGCGTTATAAATAAGGATAAAGCTATATTATTACTTATAACTAAATAGTTACTTATACTAACCCTTACTCCTATAACTTAGTTTTTAAATAGAAGAAATTTAAAACTTCTAAAGGGATAGGTAAGTTAGAAAGGGGGGTAGCTATTATCCCCTAATCCTATACCAGAGCTAGATAAAAGCCTAGCTCTAATAAATAGAGTAGTAAGTATAATATATATATTAGAAACGAACTATATATATAAAGCTATTAGAGAAGTTAATTCTAAAGGGGAATAGATTGAGGACTATATTATAGTTAAACTACTCCTTATTTTATAATATATTTCTAAAGTAGGTAAGAGTAATAAGAACGAACCTTTAAATAGGAGGCTCTTAAATCTACTAATATAGCTATACTAGGATAGAGAAGAGAGGGCTAATACTAAATAGAGGTCTAACTAGGTATATAACTAGGAGGACTATAGCTAAACTTATTAAAGCTAATAACTATATAATCTACTACTTAGTAACTTATAATTAGGAATAATAGAGAGCAAATCCCGCTCTAGTTACTAGTTCTTAATATAATACTATATAGAGCGGGAGCGGGTATTTAGCTTCTTTAAGACTTTTATACCTAATTAGCAAAAGGCCTTCTTAGAAGCTAGCATAAGGTACTATACGCTCTATAGCTATATTTATACTACTATTTATAGCGCGAAGCCTGCTCGCGTAACTATAATAATCCGCGAACGTCTTACTACTAATAATCTTACTAAGCTACCTCGCTTATAGAAGGAACTTTTAAACCTCCTATAAGCGCTCCGAACTCGCTTTAAAGAAGTAGCTAAGGTTAGAATAAGTAAATTATAATAGTTAGATATATAGCGCGTTATTAATTAAAAGACGATAATAAAGAGACTAATCCCCTTAAAGTAGGTATTTACCTATGAATTTAATAAGGATAATATCCTTAACTAATATAAAGCAAGGATCTATATTTAAGGCGATTAGTAAGAGAAGTCGCCCCTTAAATAGACTTACGTAGTAACTCTCGCTACTTATACTTTTAGGGTAGTAATAGTAAATACTATATAATTTAACCTCGAAGTTAAATAATTTAACGTTATTAACGCGTTCCTAAACGCCTCCTAGTGGGATAGGATAGGATAGACTTAGCTGCGCAACTTTCGGAAAACTCCCTTAGCGCACGGACCCGTTATAGGAAGACTATAGAGTAGAGCGTAGAAGAGAGGAGCGTAGCGGACGGAAGGAGAGTATTAGTATTATTATTACTATTAGTACCTTAATAACCCTACCCCTCGTTTTTTAGTAATTTCTTAGCGAATCTACGCCCGATTTAGATAATCTCTTTTAGTTAGATCTGCGAATTATTCTATATATCTTTTAAGCTTACTCTTAATATTCTTACTTATTTATAGGTAGAGCTATATTATTTATTATCTTTCTAGTTCCCTTTGGTTCTAGCCCTTTCTAATAATACCAAGAGGCGGATTCTTTTGCTCTTTTTAATAGCTTTTATAGGCTTCTTAGAGAGTTAGATACCTTCGCTACGTCTATATATCCCTGCTATTAATATATATATATATATATAATTAATCTACTTTAAATATAATAATAACTTAAGAAATTTATAAGTAACGAATAACAACGATATAAATAATAATAAAAACGTAGTTCGAAGAGAGGAAGATATTTATAGACCTACCTTAGTTCCGAGGGAATAGTAATAGCTATGCTTTCTTATAGAATTAAGGTAGGAACGATATAGACCCTGAAATCCTCCCTTTCTCTTTTTTTATATATATACTATTAGTAGGTTCTAGCGAGTATATCCCTTTCCTTACCCCCTTATATATTATTAAAACTACTATTATTTAACTAGCGAGTTATAGCTAATATAGCTAAGGTAGCTATATATAATACTAATATAGAGATTAGTAGTCTTACTAAGATAATAAGTATAGCGAGATTAACTAGATTAATAACTAGAGACTAATAAACCCCTTATTATTATAGCCCTAAGTACTAAGAGCAACGTGCTAACTTTAGAGAGATATTAATATAGAGAAGCTACGAATTCTTCTAAAATAAGAGCATTATTAGGAAGACCCTTCTATATTAAGTAATAAGACTCGAAGTAGATCTATAATAGCTTAGAGTAATAAGATCGAGGTTACTAGACCTTTCTTATATTTATTTAGTTATTTAGTTTATATTATTTCCTTTTTCGTTTTATTTAAAGAAAGTTATACCTACTTACTTTAT
>JAVHLU010001350.1:0-32298 GCA_036785755.1 Colletotrichum ledebouriae | reverse complement strand
ATTTATTATCTTTCTAGTTCCTATTAGTTCTAGCCCTTTCTAATAGTACCTAGAGGCGGATTCTTTTACTCTTTTTAATAGCTTTTATAAGCTTCTTAGAGAGTTAGGTACCTTTGCTATATCTATACGTCCCCGCTATTAAAATATATATATATATATATATAATTAATCTACTTTAAATATAATAATAACTTAAGAAATTTATAAGTAATAAATAATAATAATATAAATAATAATAAAAACGTAGTTCGAAGAGAGGAAGATATTTATAAACCTACCTTAGTTCCGAGGGAATAGTAATAGCTATGCTTTCTTATAGAATTAAAATAGGAACAATATAAACCCTAAAATCCTCCCTTTCTCTTTTTTTTTATACTATTAGTAGGTTCTAATAAGTATATTCCTTTCCTTACCCCCTTATATATTATTATAACTACTATTATTTAACTAGCGAGTTATAGCTAATATAGCTAAGATAGCTATATATAATACTAATATAGAGATTAGTAGTCTTACTAAGCTAATAGGTATAGCGAGATTAACTAAATTAGTAACTAGAGACTAATAAACCCCTTACTATTATAACCCTAAGTACTAAGAGTAATATACTAACTTTAGAGAGATACTAATATAGAGAAGCTACGAATTCTTCTAGAATAAGAGCGTTATTAGGAAGAGCCTTCTATATTAAGTAATAAGACTTGAAGTAGATCTATAATAGCCTAGAGTAATAAGATCGAGGTTACTAGACCTTTCCTATATTTATTTAGTTATTTAGTTTATATTATTTCCTTTTTTATTTTATTTAAAGAAAGTTATAATTACTTACTTTATCTTTCTATTTAAAAGATATTATAATAATAGCTTTACTTTATTAACTATAATACTCTATTACTTTAACTATATAATATTAACTTTAATATTTATAAACCTATAAGTAATATATCTTCTTCTTCCTTAGCTAACTTAAATACTAGATCCTCTTCTAATAAGGGGAAATAGCTTAAAGAGAGATTTATAGGAGCTTTATTTAGCAAGATATAACCTTTTACTATAAGATAGCTAGCCTCTAATAATAATATAGATAGGTTTATAAATCCTACTTCTAGGATAGGAGTAAAGCCCTTAAGTACTCTATATTCCCCTAAAGGAAGTTATACTAGTTAGAATATTATAGCTCTTATTAATCTCCTTATAAGATATCCTACTATTATAGTAATAATACCCTATTTAACTAGAGCGCCTAAGTTTATTAGTATTAATATCTCTAAGTTTATTACTAACTATAAGAGCCTTTTAAAGCTTTACTATAAGACTAATAAAGATATAAAGAACGAGGTCTATATATATAGCTCTAGTAACTATTAAAATATAGTAAAATCTTATATTAGTAAAGCTAAGACCTAGAAAGAAGCTAAGGAGAAACTTCTATATTAGTTTAGATTCGTAGACCTAAAGTCTTATTAAAATCCTAATAAGGACCCTTAGAACCTAGTTATAGGATCTTATATTAAGAATAATAACCCTTCCTAGGTTATAGTATTAATTACTACTATTTAATAGCTTTAATAGAGAGCTATCTAGTATAGAAACCTAAAACTTACTAATACTAAGCTTATTTATATTACTTATTACTATTTTTTAAAGAGGGCTATAAAAGCTATAGCCTAAAGTCTTAGCTACTAGCCTACTAAGGTTATTTTAAAGTAATAAGTTATAATAGAAGACGCTCTAATTAAATAATCTACTACCTACTAGGAACTTTAGTAGTTATCTAGCCTTATTAAGCTTAAACTAATAATAACGCTTTAAATCCCTATAAAAATAATTCTAATAAGATAGAGGGCTAAAGCTAAGGAACCTTCTATAGCCTAGACTACTAGCTTAATTATTAACTCTCTTATAGAGAACTTTAGGACTCTAAATATTAATAGGGCTAATTATAAGATAGATATCTTAACCCTTATTAAGAGAGTTACTAGCTAAGGAGATAATACTTTTAATCTAAATACTATAGAAGCTACTAAACCTTATAAATAATAATCTTAGGACTATTTATAGATTTAATACTAATAATAGTAGTACTTTTACTTATAAGCTAGATATAGGGATTACTAAGGAGGATATTAGTAATACTAGGGATTTAGAAGAGGTAGAGTAAGGGGAGGCTATAGAGGCTTCTAGTAAGATAGACTACTATAATATATATCTTTCTAAGCTATAGGGGCCTACTAGTTTTATAGCGCTATTAACTATATTATTATTAGCTATATTAAGTATCTTAAGGCTAGCTAGAATAGGGTCTATTACTATATATTACCCTACTCCTTTATTAGCACCCTAGATATAAGTACTAAGGTTAAGATAGGTATTATTAATAAAAGCTATAACTATAAATTAACTAATAGTTAGATAATTTTAAAGTATATCCTAATTAATGAGGATACCTTTATATATTATATAGTTACTACGAGCAAGTTAGTAGAAAAGTAGTAGCTAAAGCTTCTAGAGGAGGTTATAAGAGTTATTAGTTATAATAAGATATACCCTAAACTATCTATTAGCTTTATGAATTTATTAAAGGATACTACTTTATTATATAACTTTATAGATATAACGTTCTTTAGCTTTAAGCTAAAGAACTAATATATTAACTTAGTAGAAGATATTATTATTATAGAAAGAGGGAAAGCTAGAGGGTATTATATAAAACCTTATAATACTTATTATTACTAGGCTCCTTAAATAGTAGACCTACTTATAATTTAAGACCCTCCTATTTAAATTACTTAGAGAGTTATAAAGCTACTAGATAATAAGGAAAATACTAAAGATATTATACTACTAGATACCCCTAAGGAATAAGTTAAGTAGTAGAAGTAGGATAAATAAGATAAGCCTTAGATTTAATATAATAATTCATAGACTAGCTATACTCTTACCCTTAAGCTATATAATAAAAGAGTAAATAAGAAAGTAGCTATCCTAGAAGCCTTCCTCTATTAGAACTAGCCTAATTAGGATAGAACGGTTTATAATATTACTAAAGCTATAATTACTAAGTATAAGGATAGATATAACTTAAAAGTATAAGAGGTTTTTATTCCTACTAATATTATACTTCTAGATTAATTTAATAAAATAGGAGAGAGTAATAAGAAGCTATAGGAATAAATAGATTAATGGAATAATAATAAGAACTATTCTAAAGGCTAAGCGACTTTAGCTACTATTTCTATTAAGTTCGGAATTACGCTATAGCCCCTTTATAAAAAGACTATAACAAATTCACCTAGTTCGCAGGTATAAGTCGGGAAATACTATATAGGTATTTTAACTTATACCCTCTACTAGTTAAGGAAAATAATATAAGAACCCTATACTTTCCTACTACTTATAAGTAAACCCTCTAAATATTACTATATAAAGTTAGACGTACGCTGCACTAGGGCTAATTATATTAGAGCTAAATAGGCTACTAAGGCTCTCGTAATAACGCCCTCGCTAAACCTTCTAGTAAGGTACTATAAAAGCTACTATATAAGATAACTCCTTAACCTAAAAGGTCGACCTTCTAGTAAAGTAAATACTATTATATAAGAGGTAACTCCTTAACTAAAGAGGTCTTTCCTAAGAGGTTCTTATAGCTAGAAGTATAAGAAGCTCTATTACTATAAGTAGGGCCTTATACCTCTCCCTCTTCCTTATCCTTATCCCTTAACTATATTAGTACTAAACCCTATATATAAAAACGCTAAGCCTGCGCGAAGTATGCCCTTTAATACTAATAATATGCAAGAGCTTACTAGAGAGTTTAGTATTAATATAATTAATAAAACCCGCTCCTTTTTTAATTACTCTATTATATATAGAGAGCGTATTATTAGTATAGCCCTTAAGAGGGCTCTTATTAATACCCCTAGAGGGGATACTCGCTATTATATTATAGCTAAGTAAGCAAACTTAGTAGCAGAAGCTAGGTAGGTTATTATATACCCTATAGAGTAGCCCTTCTTTAAGCAGGTCCTCCGCACTATTAAGGCAGAGGCAGCCCCTACTATTTCTATAGACTTACCTAAGGATTTATAAACTAAGGTAATTTGATTTAACTACTATATAATTAATCCTATTTTTAAGATAGGTATTATAATAGAAGATTAGGATTTAATATTACTTCTCCTACTAAGACATATTACTATCCTAGACTTTATTATAACCTACTAGTAGACTACTATTACCCTTCGTAGCCCTGCGAATATATTAATTAGGGGGATTATTAATAGTAGCTCTGCTATTAACCTTATGAGTAAAAGTTATATTAAGCGCCTAGGCTTATTAAGTAATAGAGTTAAGATAAATATAGGGATCCGTAGGATTACTAATAGAGAGCAGAGGACCTAGTTTATAAATATAATTATAAATAATATTTATCTTAGTAGTAATTAGATTTAGGATATTAGCTTTTTTATTTTCCCTAAAAACGCTTATAATAAGGATCTAGTACTAGGAGCTCCGTTTATCTTAAAGACTTAAATAACGCTAGATTATATATAGAACTAGATTATTAGAGTCCTTTAGTCTAGGAATATTAAGATTAATATCCTATTATTATTTTATATAAGAGACTTAACTACTTAGTTCCTAGAAATTATTACTAAGATAGATTACTTTATTTCTTCTTAGTATTAATATACTCTCTTATTTCCTATAGAGGAGGGGAAATAGAGGCTACTACTAATAGACTTAATATAATAATAAGCGTAGACTTTATAGGAGATAATTAATTAGTTAATAATACTAAGAATAAGGAAGAGCTAGATATAATACTAGGGAGTATAAGGATATACTAGGATATTAAAGCTATTTAATAAGCTTTTAAAAGCTCTTATAACCTACTAGATAAAGTTAAGTAATAATTAGACCTAGATAAGGAAGTTATTACTATTTTTAAAGAGTTTAGACTAATTTTTAATAAAATCCTAAAGATTATAATCCATAACGAAGTTACCCCTAAGGTTAATAAGATCTATAAAACGAATATAAATATAAGGTATATAGTAGGATATAATAGCTATAGTATTAATTATTAATACTATATTTATAAACCTAAGAAAAGAATATTAAAAAAGAAAGTACCTAGGAGGAAGTATAAGTTAGTATATTAGAAAAGTATTAAAGTTATTATAGCTATAGATATTACTTTCTCCTATAATAATTATAAACCTATACTAATAATACCTATATTACTAATAGAAGATATTAATATAATATATAAGATAAAAGATAAGAAGATTTAACTTATTAATAACGCTATATTAAATAGTTTAACCCTAGATAGAGACCTAGAGTAGAAGTTAAAAGCGTAGGTAAAGGCTAAGAAAAATATAATCCTAGATCTTAGCGCTTTATTTATAAGCCTAGTTATACTAAAGTTTTTAATTATTAAATAAGGAATAAGGCTTATAAGAGCTTAATAAGAAGCTATCCTAAAGACTATTAATTATCTATAGCTTAAAGAAAAGAAGCTCCTTTTAGCTATTCTTATTATAAGAGAGAAGGCTTTAGCTTAGGAATTTAAGTATTATAGCTCTATATACCTTTTTATTATACCTCTATAAATAATTTAAATAGTATTATATAAGGTATAGTAAGCAAAAGGAATCCTAATATTAAGAGGATTAGAGTAAGATATTATTATAATTCTAAAGGATAGACTAAAGAAGGGAATCCTTAAGTAAAGTTATATAGCTTATTATAATCTATTCTTCCTTATATAAAAGAAAGATAGTAAGATAAAGCTTATTAATTTAGTAACTAAGATAAATATAGTTATAATATAAGATATAGTATTACCCCCTTTAGTAGATAAGTTTTTAGAAGACTTTGCTATATATTAACTATGATTACTACTAGACTTCTTCTTAGGATATAACTAAGTCCTATTAGACCTTATAAGTAGAGACTTAATAATATTCATATTACTTATTAGATTACTATAGATATATATATTACCTTAAGGAGTAATAAACTTAGTCGCTTAGTTTATATAGGTTATAATTAGAATCCTATATAACCTTATCCCTAGCTATTATAAAGCTTTCCTTAATAATATTACTATTAAAGAACCAACTTTATAATATAATAAAGAGGGGATCGAGTCTTATCTAGAGATTTATAGATTTATTTTAAAATACTTATAGAACGTTAATAAGGTCCTAGTTAATTTAGAGCTAGTAAAGTATATAGTAGTAGTAGTTAAGTTATAATAAGCCTAGGAAGTAGTAATAATTATTAGCTATATTTATAGTACTAATAAGCGTTATCTAGAGGAAGCGAAGATAGTTAAGATCTATAAATAAGCTACTTATATTAATTTAATAGAGTTAAGGGCTTTCCTTAGGATTATAATATTCTATAGATCCTAGGTAAAGGACTACTCTACTATTATAAAGCTACTTACTAACTTACTTAAAAAGGATACCTTATTTAGCTAGGAGGAGAAGTAATAGATAGCTATAGATAATTTAAAAGTAATATTTATAAGGGCCCTAATCCTTATTACTATAAACTATAGCCCTAAAGGGGCCTCTAGCCACTGCATAGTGATTTTACCTGCTCAAGTGCAATAGACCTTCTAACTCCGCGCCTCCTGATAATACATAGCCTTCGGTTACGTAATCGTAATTGCTAACTACCTTTCCTAACTATAGCTATACTTATATATGCCCGTTATACTAGATAGCCTCACGATCTTTAACTTTATATTAATAATAACGTAGTTTTTAATTATTTAAACTACGAAACTATTAACTTTTCCTCTCATATACTACCCGCGCTACTAATACTGCCTCTATTACCGCTTCGTCCGCTAGCTATGCCGTCGTTAGTAACGCTCTCTCTATATTAAAGCAGTTAGCATAAGCTATACTTACCGACGTTCGCTACCTAGGCTACCTCTACCTTAGTAATATAGAGGACCTACTTAAAGAAGGGCTACTCTATAGGGTATATAACAACCTACTAAACTTCTACTACTAAGTTTACTTACTTAGCTCTAATACTATTACGCCTTATAAAGTCCCCTATAGGGGTATTAAAATAAGCCCTCTTAAGGGCTATACTAATAATACGCTCTCTATATATAGCGGAGTAGTTAATAAAGGAGCGGGTTTTATTAATTATATTAAGGCTAAACTCTCTAGCGATCCCCTCTATATTATTTATACTAAAGGGCATGCCTCGCTTAGGCTTAGTATATTTATATACGGGGTCTAGTACTAATATAGTTAAGGATTTATCGTAGGTTAGATAAGGATAAGGATAAGGGAGAGGTATAAGGCCCTGCTTATAGTAGAGCTTCTTATACTTCTAGCTATAAGAACCTCTTAGGAAAGACCTCTCTAGTTAAGGAGTTACTTCTTATATAGTAGTATTCGTAGTACCTTTAGCACCTTGCTAGAAGGTCGACCTTTTAGGTTAAGGAGTTATCTTATATAGTAGCTTTTATAGCACCTTACTAGAAGGTTTAGCGAGGGTATTGCTACGAGAGCCTTAGTAGCCTATTTAGCTCTAATATAATTAGCCCTAGTATAGCGCGCGTCTGACTTTATATAGTAATATTTAGAGGGTTTACTTATAAGTAGTAGGAACGTATAGGGTTCCTATATTATTTTCCTTAACTAGTAGAGGGTATAGGTTAAATACCTATATAGTATTTCCCGAATTATGCCTACGAACTAGGTGAATTTGTTATAGTCTTTTTGCAAAGGGGCTGCGGCGTAATTCCGAGCTTAATAGCCCTAAAGGAGGAGATATCTATCTTATAGTTAATATTAGTAATATAGGATAGAGCGGAGTCCTAGGATAATTTATTAATAACTAGCGTATAATCTCTTACTTTAAGAGTAATACTTAGTTAGGACTAGAGCTATTATATAACGCTAAGAATAAGGAATTATATAGTATTCTAAAGGCTTTAAAGAGGGTATATAACTATTTATATAAATAATACTTTATCTTAGAGATAGATACTTAGATATTAGTTATATAACTTAATAAAGTAGCTATAGATCTCTTAGGAGCCTTTATTATTCGCTAGATTATATAGATCTAAATATTTAACTTTAAAGTATAATATATCTATTATACTTAGAATATAATAGCGGATAGCTTATTATAAAAACCCCGGGGATCTTCTAATATTATTAATAAGGAAGCTAAAGGGGAGATTAATTCTTAGATTAATTTATAGATCTTCTTTATAGATATAGAAGCTAGTTCCTTCTTTAATTAAACTTAATACTATAGTAATAAGTAATATATAGAGGAGGTCTTAGTAGGAAATATAGAGGTTATTAGTAATATAATAAATATCCTAGATATACTTCTTAATAATTTATAAACCTATTTAATATATTCTTAATAAATTACTTACTATTTAATAATATAGAGACGCCCTCTAGGAATTTAACTAGTAAGGTATTATAACTTTAAGACTAGAGCGTTAGATTATTATATTTATAATTACCTGCTTTTTACTAGACTAATAAATTAAAAGCTAATATTATAATAAGTTATTAATAATCTTAAGTAGAAGAAGAAACTAATTATAAAAGCTTATAAAAAGAGTAGTTATTAAGGTAAGTAAGCTATAGCTAGAAGACTATCTAATCGCTATATCTAAGCTAGTATATATATAAAGATTAGTAAATCCCTAAAAAGTTACCCTAATTACTAAAAGAGGAGAGCTTAATATATAGATAATATAAAGACCTATAGCTCTCTAAAGGGATTACCCTTTACTAAGATATTATTAGATATATAGAGAGTAGGTAAGTAGTATCTTATTAAGGTAAGGGATCTACTAATAAGATAGCCTAAAGCCTACTAGCTTAAGAGAGCGACTTTAGCTAAGATTACTAAGTTTATTTAAAAAGAGATTATCTATTACTATAAATTATATAGTAAACTTATTATTAATAAAGGGCTAGAGAATAAGGATACTATTATTAAGTTTAATAAGAAATATAGTATAAGAAGGAAAGTAATATCTATATATAACCTAAGAGCTAATAGTATAATTAAAACTAGTTATTAGCTAATTACTTATATATTATTAATATAAACTAGAGGATAGAGAGATATTAACCCTCGGCTATACCTTCTCGCTACTCTATTTATAAACTAATTAAGTATTTATACTTTAACTAGCTTTAGCCCTTTCTACCTGCTATATAGGTTTAAGCCTATTACTCCTATTAAGACCCTAACGCTAACCTAGAGGGTTCTTAAGTATGATTTAGTAATAATAAAGGAAGAGGAGGTTTAAATATATCTATAAGCCTTCTTATAACTTAATAAAAATAGAAAGTAAGCTAAAAAAAAATAATTAATAGTTAATATAAGAAGATTATAAGGAAAGAGAGGCTAGAGGTAAGTAATTTAATACTAGTATTTAATATTAAGGGCTCTATTAATAAGTTATCTATTAAAAAGCTTAACTACTAATAGTAAAGGCCCTTTTATATCCTTTCGTAAGCTCTAAAAGCTCTATTATATTAATTAGTAATATTAGTAAGTAATAAGGTTATTAGAAAGACGTTTAGTAGAAATTAACTTTATAAATTTATTTAAGCTCCTAAAGGGTATTAAGAACTAAGTAATTTAGATATTTATAAATCTAATTTAGAAAGAAACTTAATAAAAGTCTTCTTAGCGCTAGGGAATAAAGAGTATTAAGCTCGGAATTACGCCGCAGCCCCTTTGCAAAAAGACTATAACAAATTTACCTAGTTCGCAGGTATAATTCGGGAAATACTATATAGGTATTTTAACTTATACCCTCTACTAGTTAAGGAAAATAATATAGGAACCCTATATATTCCTATTACTTATAAGTAAACCCTCTAAATATTACTATATAAAGTCGGACGCGCGCCGCACCGGGGCTAATTATATCAGAGCTAAACGGGCTACTAAGGCTCTTATAGTAATACCCTCGCTAAACCTTCTAGTAAAGTACTATAAAAGCTACTATATAAGATAACTCCTTAACCTAAAAGGTTAACCTTCTAGTAAGGTACTAAAGGTAAAAGCTACTATATAAGATAACTCCTTAACCTAAAAGGTCGACCTTCTAGTAAAGTAAATACTATTATATAAGAGGTAACTCCTTAACTAAAGAGGTCTTTCCTAAGAGGTTCTTATAGCTAGAAGTATAAGAAGCTCTATTACTATAAGTAGGGCCTTATACCTCTCCCTCTTCCTTATCCTTATCCCTTAACTATATTAGTACTAAACTCTATATATAAAAACGCTAAGCCTATGCGAAGTATACCCTTTAATACTAATAATACGCGAGAGCTTATTAGAGAGTTTAGTATTAATATAATTAATAAAACCCGCTCCTTTTTTAATTACTCTATTATATATAGAGAGTATATTATTAGTATAGCCCTTAAGAGGGCTCTTATTAATACCCCTAGAGGGGATACTTATTATTATATTATAGCTAAGTAAGTAGATTTAGTAGTAAAAGCTAGGCGGGTTATTATATACTCTATAGAGTAGCCCTTCTTTAAGCAGGTCCTCCGTACTATTAAGGTAGAAGTAGCCTAGGCCTCTTAGGGGAACGTTAGTAAGTATAGCTTATACTAATTACTTTAATATAGAGAGAGCGTTACTAATAATAGTATAGCTAGCGGATAAAGTAGTAATAGAGGCAGTATTAGCAGCGCGGGTAGTACGCGAGAGGAAAAGTTAATAGTTTTATAGTCTATTAAATAATTAAAAACCACGTTATTATTAATATAAAGTTAAAGATTATAAGGCTATAGGCACGTATAAGTGCGGCTATAGTTAGGAAAGGATTATATAACTAAAGGCTATATATTATCAGGAGGCGCGGAGTTAGAAGGTCTGTTGTACTTAAGCAGGTAAAATCACTATATAGTAGCTAGAGGCTAGAATAAAGAGTATAATAATTATATACTTAAGGAAGAGGAGGAGGAACTTATAATACCTAGAGAAAGTAATTAAGAGGAAGAGGAGGATTTATTATACTTAGTAATATAATTAAAGTAATATTTAAAGGATTTAGAGAAAGTAATTAAGGCTTTAATAGCTAGATAATAACTAGTTATTAAGATTCTTAAAATAATAAAAGAGAAAGAAAAGGAGTATATTAAAATAGAGGATCTAGGGAATATATAAGGTTTCTTTTATTATAACGTATTTTAACTAATAATTTATAGACTTATTCTAATTTTCCTTTCTTTTTATCTCTTAATTTAAAAGTTTAAAATTCTAGGGATAATATTCCTAAACTTTAGGGATAAGGATAAGAAATAGTATTAGTAACTCCCTACTTATTTAAAGCACGCCCCTTATTATTATTTAATATAATAATAGCTTAGATAACTTTAATATCTATTAGTAGTTATAATAAGGTAATTAAGCCTAGGAAAGTATAAGATCCTTAACCTCCTAGTAATAATACTAAAGCTACCCCTCCTTACTAAATAAATATAAGATTAATAACCTAAAGATAAGAGAGAAGAAGAGAAAGGGAGAGAGGGTATTAAAATCGTAGTTATTAGCCCCTAGTAAGGATATTAGGAGACTTTTCTTACCCCCCCCTTTTTTCCTAGAAAAGATTATTACTAATATTAGATTACCTTCTACTAAAGAGAAAGAGAAGGATACTTATAAAAAGGATTATATTAATTTTTATACTTAGATATGCTTTAACCTTAGCTTTATAAACCTATTTATATAATATTCGCCTTAATTTCTTATTAAAACGGGTATTAAAATCGCAGTTCTTAGCCCCTAGTGAGGATATTAGCAGACTTTTCTTACCCCCCCCCTTTTTTCCTAGAAAAGATTATTACTAATATTAGATTACCTTCTACTAAAGAGAAAGAGAAGGATACTTATAAAAAGGATTATATTAATTTTTATACCTAGATACGCTTTAGGTTTAGCTTTATAGACCTATTTATATAATATTCGCCCTAATTTCTTATTAAACCCTAACTAGCTTCTTTTTCTCTTTTCCTTTTTACCCCCCCTATATATTATAAAAATATATCTAGAAACCCTATTTTCCTACTTTAATTTATAATATAAAGCCCTAAGTAATCTGCGATTTCTATAAAGTTAAACTCTAGAGGTAGCTCTATTATAAAAAAGTAATAAGAGTATATAAACCTAGCTTTAGGATAATATTCCTAGGCCTATTAATAGTATTTATTATAAAGGAGCGAGAAATTAAACTTAGCTATAGCTATAACTATAATATTTACTAGAATTTAGGACTATAGGATCTCCTTAATACTATTAAATTCTCTACTCCTCCTTACCTTATTATTTTACTTAATTCTATACTTATAGCGCTTATAGATACTTAGATTATTATATAAGTAACTCTCTTAAGCCTTATAGAAGAAATAGTTAATATAAGGAGTACCTAGTATAGAGATATACTTAAAGTATAGTTTATAGATATTAATACTAGACGCAGGGTTCTTAGTAGTATAAGCCTACCTTTTATAGTAAATATAGGGTACTACGTTATAACTACCTTAGGATTAAATAAATAAGCTATATATAGCTATTATATACTAAAAGACTTTTATTTCTTATAAGCTAGCGAGGAAAGTAGTAGAAGTATAGATAAAGACTTAATAGCGGAATTCTCTAGACCCCTTAGGTACCCTAAATATTTATTCGAAGTCCTATTTACTAAGATAAGCCTTCTAGAAAGCTAGCCTTATTACTTTAGTAGTCTTATTAGAGAATATTTATAGTATAAAGGCTACTTCTAAGTATTTATTACTAAGGATATTAAGTTAAAGCTAAATAAGGCTTATAGCTACCTAAGAATTATAATTATTAGCTAGAGGGTATAAGGATATTAAAAAGAAGGGAAGGAATACCTAAAGTTAGTTATTAGAATACTAAATAAAAAGAGGTATACTATTTTTCTTTATTTTAAGTATAGGGATATTAGAACTAAGGACCTAAAGGGTTATTACTAATAGGAGATAATAAGGGTAAAGTTAATTAGTATTTTTAATACCTAAAATAAGGAAGTTATAATTAGCTATAATAAGAAGATGTAATTTATAGGTATAAGAGAGAAAGTATAAAGGGGTTAAATAAAGATTAGAATAGCTAGCTAAAAGTAGTTATTATAAGGGGAGAAGTTAAGAATAGAGGATAGAGGAGAATATTTATTTAATTTATAACTAGGCTGCTCGTTTTAATAGCTATTACTAATTATTATTTCCTTGATTCCTTCCCTATATATAACTACTCTAATTTATTATTCTATTTATTATAGGTTTTTTATCCTAAGTTTATTTTATTTTATTAAAGCTAAAGAGGGTAAGGGAGGAGAGTTAATTATTCCTTTTATAAGCTACTAATAAATTACTATATTATTAAAGTAATTAGTAGATATAAAAATATACTCCTTACCTTTTAAGCCCTCTAGTTTCTCTCTCTCCCCTTTATTTTATTATTTACTTTTAAACTTAATTTATCTACTAATTATATAATATATACTACTATAATATAGCTCCTCTCTTTTTTAAATATTACTTCTATTTAGCTCTTTAGTCTATAAATTACTTATACTTTCCCCTTATTAACTTTTCTCCTAATATATTATAATAAGGAAAGTTATTTTTTATAATAATAAAGCGTTAGATATATAGATCTAGGAGTTAAGATCCTCGAACCTTCCTATCCTTAAAATTAGGCTTTTAATAAAGCTAATACCTAATAAACTAAGTATAAATAGGTTTTAGGTATAGGGATAAAATAGTAGAGATATTTTAGGCTTTAGACCTCTTAATAAGCTTAGTTACTAGCCTTAGCTAATTAAATATAATATATACCCTCTACCTAGGATAGATAGTATCCCTAGTTAGATAGACCTTTTTAATATAATATTAAAATATATTCTTATTAAATATTAGAATAAGACCTTAGAAGTAGTAGAGGAGATAATTCGCCCCTTATACGTATAGTAAGTTATAGCTAGTATATTTAATATTATTAGTATACTTAAAATAGTAACTCTAATATATACTAAGGATATCTTAGTAGTTACTTGCTATATTATAAGGCTTACTAAGCCTAGCTAACTATACTACTATAAGATAGTTAGAGGTATAGAAAACGATTTTAAAGATAGAGATATAAGGGATATTATAATTACTTAAATTAAAGCTAGGTCCCCTAATATACTCCTTATTTATCTATAAGCGCCTAAGTCTACTAAGGTAGTTATTATAAGTCTACTAATTAACTTATAAGACAGGAGAAACTAGTTTTATAATAATTAGTAGTTAAGGAGAGGAGCTAAAGGATAACTATAAACTCTAATATTTATTACTAGAAGCTTTCTACTAAGATATAAAGCTAAGGAAGTTTTAATAAGATAACTATACCTAGTAGAACTTTAATATATAAACCCTCTATTATAAGCCTCTAGTTTCTACTTTATTAATTAGCTTAGGTCCTTTATATAAATTAGAAGCTTAGTACCTCTAAAGTAGCTTATTAAAATAAGGTATTAAGCGTAGATTAATTATTTATTAAAGGCTTTTACTAATAAAATACCTCCTAAAGGATACTAGACCTAACTAAGGGTAGATAAAATTCTATATAATTAATACTTTAAATTAAGAGATAAAGATATTAGGAAAAGAATAGCTTAAGAAGATATTAAATATTAAATAGCTAAGTATACCCCTTAATTTATAAACCTAGAGGTTTCTTCTCTAGATAGGATAGATATTAACCTACTAGTACTTATAAGTACTAATTTATAAACTAGTCTAATAATTCCTATTAATTCAAAAGAGTTAAATAGAGAGGAAGGATTACTAAAGGAACTAAATATCTAGAATATAAAAAGAAGGAATAACTATAAGAAGTAGAAGAGGGATTATAACTTATAGTAACTAGCTAACTTTATAAAGTATCTTAACTACCCTAGGTTTATAAAACTATCTATATCGCCCTATTTAGCCCCTACTACCCTAAGAGATATTATATTTAACCCTATTAATACCTTAGCGGGATTTAATACTATAAGACCTAAAGGGAACCCTATACTAAATAAAGACGAGCTTATACTAGTAGTCTTATAATATATATAATAGAACTAGGAATCTATAAATTACTTAATAACCTAGTATAGAAGAGGGTAATTTATTATAACTTTAGCCTAGGTAGAATATTTATTAGATTTTTATAATATATAAGGGAAGCTAATAAGATAAGAGTATTTATATAATTTAGAGGTTATAGCCCTTTTTATATTTATAATTAAGGGCTACCCGTATAATATCTATACTCTAATCCATAAGCTAGCTTAGTAACCTAGGAAAGAAATTAATAAGGCTTATATAGAGCTTAAAAGAATAGAGGTAAAGAGTCTCTAGCATATTATTAGGGCTTTCTTTCTATTAAATTATAGTAATTATTACTAGGCTGCGATTTCTCTAGACTAGTTAACTAGCTACTACTTCTATTATAACTCTATATAGGACTAGAATAGTAATTAGCGCTTTATTAAGGCTATATAGGACCTTAATATATAATATTATAAGATAGGAGCCCCTCTATAACTCCGAAAGCTCCTATTAATTAATACCTATATAGTTAATTTAGTTTAGTAGAGGGATAGATTTATATATAGCCTCTAATATATTAAATAAGCTAGAGCTATAATTTAAGAAGGATTGCTATCTCTATATATTAGTAGTATAACCTTAAGTAATAGTATATTATTCTCTAACTCTAAAATCCCCTTAGTTACTCGATATATATCTATAATTACTATAGAGTTTTATAACTTAATTATTAATAGTAGTATAGCTCTATAAGATACCCTATTAAGCTAAGAAGACTTTAAGAAAGTACCTTTCTTCCCTTTATACCCTCCTACTCCTTTATTTATAAATAATAATATAGTAAACTTTAGAAATAATAATAATATTATACTATCTCCTATAGTAGATATTCCTTAACCTATTTAAGAATTATTAGTATTATCTAGGTCTACCTTATCTAAAATACTAGATAATAAGCTTAAATACCTTAGATATTAGCTTTAGTTATAAGTCTTATAGACGCTAAGTCGTAGTATAACTATTAAGCTACGCCTAAGAACTATACTTATAGATATATTATTATATCTTAAGAGGCCTAGTCTTTTAAATAAATATAACTATAGCTATATAGACTACGTTTAATAGAGAGTTAACTAGTAGGATTAGATTAAGTAGAATACGCCTAAGGGAGTATACTATTTTAACTTCTTATACTTAGTATAGTAAAGTAAATAGTTTTAATTATACTAAGGATTAGAGTAAGATAAGGAGTATAATAAAGAGGAAGAGGTAATAAAGGTATTATTAAGATATAATTTATAATAGAAGATAGTTAAACCTAAGGGACTTTCTTAAGAATAAGATCGCTTACCTAGAAGATATTATTAATAGATTAGATCTATAAATAGAGTTTATTTATTATTTCTATAAAGTAGTTTTATTTTTTTAAGACTCTCTTTTATAATATTATAAAGAGTCTTAAGGGGATAATTAGAATAGGATAAGATAGACTTAGCTATATAACTTTTAGAAAACTCCCTTAGTATATAGACCTATTATAAGAAGACTATAGAGTAGAGCGTAGAAGAGAGGAGCATAGTAGACTTAAGGATAGTATATATATTATTATAATTAGTACCTTAATAACCCTATACCTCGTCTTTTAGTATTTCCTTAGTAAATCTACGCCTAATTTAGATTATTTCTTTTAATTAGATCTGCGAATTATTCTATATATCTTTTAAGCTTACTCTTAATATTCTTACCTATTTATAAGTAGAGCTATATTATTTATTATCTTTCGAGTTCCTATTAGTTCTAGTCATTTCCACTAGTATCTAAATATAAGATAAGCTATATACCTATATAGAGCTTAGTAGTTATTATATAGCTATTAGGTTATTATCCTTATATAAGAATTGCGAAGGTTACCTAGGTAATAGTCTTCAGGCTTCCTACGCCTTAGAGCTTAAATACCTTAGGTTCTCTTAAGATAGTATAGAACTATTATAAGCAGGCTTTGCTTATAACTAAGTAGTCTGCGCTAGTATTAACACAGACTACGATTAGTAATCCGTTATAATAGCCCTAGACAATAATCTTAGCGTACGTATAGTAGTATAAACGTATAACTATATATTACTATAGCTTAATAGGACTAATAAGCGTTATATTTAGCTAAGGGGATAGAAGGGTCTAATGCGAGAAGATACCCTCGAAGTTAGTATATAGCTTAGCGTTATAAAGGTAGGTTTTATAAGAATAGATTCTAGGATCTTTAAGAAGCGAATTTTAAAATAAGTTAATATTAGAAATAGGGTACTTATCCTTATATCTAGGGATATAACCTGGAGGGTATTTATGGTAATAAGCGGGTTAAGTAACTAGGTTAATATGCTCGGGATCGTCTTCCTATTGCTCTTAGGTATCCTCGTTATTAGTACTAATAACTAAGTCTTTTTTATATAAGTCTAAATCCTCGCTAGCCTTAATATATTAGATATAGTTAAAGTCGCCCTTATCTAATAAAGTATATACTTCCTCTTCTGCTTACTTATAACTAGTCCCCTTAGTTATATAGGCTAAAGGGTAACTAGGCGGTTAAGGATACTAAACGCGTTAACCGGGCTATTTATATTAGTATTTAGGACTTCGTTATTAGTTAAACTAAATTTCCTTATAAGCAGAGCTTAATAAGGGTTTAGTAGCTATATTAGTAGCTTATTTTATAGGTCTTAATAGTAATAAGCTAGATATAGTCTCTTTTAAGTTTATATAGTATAAGTAACGAGTAGCCGTAGTATAGCCTACTTTCGAGGTCTCTTTTAGTAATAATCGCATTACTAAGGTTCCTATATAGGTTATCTTAATAGATAGTTAGACTAATACTTACTAGGATCCTTTAGTAACTATTTAATACTAGTTAGGGACTATTTTCTATAGGCTTATAATAAACTTATCGCAGTTCGTATTACTAGTTAGCTAAGGAATACTAATAACTAGTTCTATATCTATCTTATTATAGGTAATAGTTAATACCTTAGATTCGCTCTCGTTAGTATCCTTATATAATTAAGCAACCTTAGTTATCTAGTATTAAATATCACGTCGATCGCGTATATTATATAGAGTATACCTCTCCTTAGTTAAATATGCTTTAGTAATTTTATATAGTAAACGAAAATATTTAAGTAATAACTCTTTCTAATAGTCTAATCTATAGTTAGGGTCCTTAAGTTCCGCCTTCTTATTAAGTATTAGATTAGTATAGTATTAATCCGAGGTATACCTTAGTAAGGTTTAATATAGGTTAAGGGTAGCTATAGCTAGGTTCCTATTATCTAACTTATTATAGCTATTAATAATATTAATAAAATAATATATATTTTAGGAGATAGTCCTTAAACTACTATTAATATATATATCTTTAACTTTATTACTATATAGAGGCGGATTAAATAACCTAATTATATTAGTTTTAAATTAAGGAGTACTACGCCTAGGTTCTATAACTAACGTTCTAGCTATTATTTATACTACCCCTTCTTTCTTTATAGAGAGAAGGAATATAAGAAAGTTATAGCTAACTAAGAACCTAATAGGGTTAGATAATAGTTTAATAGTATCTCTTAGCCTAGCTAATAGTTAAGGGTATTAATTACCTTAGCTATTACTACTACTATAGCTAGGGCTACCTCCTCTACTATTTTAGCCCTTAGGGTCGCTATTATTACCTCTATTACTAGGATCTCTAGGTAGTATAAGTAGTAATAGTAGTAGAGGAGCGTCCTCTATATATTTAATATCCTAATTATATCTTTTATCTTTATTAAGGTTTAATAGACTAGCTTCTAGTTCCTAGGCGCCTATCTTATTATATTACTTACCCTAGCTATAAGTACTAGGGTAACTCTATAGGTTACTTAGCTTAAGTATAATAGAGCTACTTATTCCTTTTCCTTAGGTTAGGAATAAAGTACTTAATATAT
This sequence comes from Colletotrichum ledebouriae, assembly GCA_036785755.1. Classification (NCBI taxonomy): domain Eukaryota; kingdom Fungi; phylum Ascomycota; class Sordariomycetes; order Glomerellales; family Glomerellaceae; genus Colletotrichum; species Colletotrichum ledebouriae. The sequence continues at coordinate 13,181 of JAVHLU010001350.1, read as the reverse complement.
CTTTACTTTTTTTAAATAATATATAAAAGGTATTTAAGCTTAGCTCTAATATTAATATAATATTTATATCCTTTAATATAAGTTTAAGAGGTAGGAGTTATAAACTATTTATAAAACTTCATTTAAACTTATAATATTTCTCTAGAGTTAATAGGAATACTAAGAAAGCTTTGGGGATTATTATTATATTAAGTTTAAATATAGGTTTTAAGATATCTAGCTTATTTATAGCTTTAGCTCTTAGGGTCTTATAGCCTCCCCTCTCTTTATCCTCTTTAAAAGGGAGCGTTAGATCTAGAGTCTAGCCCTATTTAGTTTCTATCTTAATATATTAATTATAATAAGGGAGATTAAGGCTATACTATTACCTAATAGTATTCGTAAATAGTTATAAGTTAGTTATTTATACTTATAATACCTTACCTTAAATATATTAAGTAGTCTTATATACTTCCCTATATAGTATTAACTTTTAAATATATCTATAGTAGTTTGCTAAATATCGTTTAAAGTTCTTATCAATAATAGCTATAATACTTACTTTTATAGCTAATTTAAAAAGGGTATACTTAGTCTAGGTAAGTAGTATATAGAACTTATTAGGGTATTACTTAAGTACTACTACGAAGTTTATAATAGTTAAATAGTTAATAGGCTCTAGAAGGTCGGACTCGAGACCTTCTTTAACCTTATAATTAGAAAGCGACTTATAGGGTATTATTATTAGAGAGGTATATTATCTCCTTAAGACGTTCCTTAGCTAAGAAAATCTTTAAGGTTTAATATCTCTTAGGGATATCTCCTAGTTAAAGGAAATAGTGAAGGGTTAATATCTCTTATTAATATTTCCTAGTTAAGGGAAAGGGGGAATTTAGAGGCTAATAATAATATATAATACTTATAGGTATTAATTACTAAGATACTACTTTATATAAACTTAATAGGGTTTGCTATCTATATAGTTAAGTACCTTCCTTAATTATAAGGGATATCCTTAGTTATAAGGGGATATAGCTAACTATTAAGGTTATATTACTAATTAATATAGTCTATATAATAAGTGAAAAATATAGGTAAAATTTTATATATTTAGAAGATTTTCTCCTTAAAAGCGATAAGCTTTTTTATAAGGGTTAATATATTTAGGTATATTTAATGTATTAAACGCGTTGGACGCCCTTGAGCGGGATAACCGCGCGGGGCGCGTTTGGTATTATAAAGTTAAAGATCGTGAGGCTATCTAGTAGGGTATATATAAGTATAGCTATGGTTAGGAAAGGTAGTTGGTAAGATCACGTGACTGAAGGCCATATATTATTAGGAGGCGCGGAGTTAGAAGGTCTATTGCACTTGAGCAGGTAAAATCACTATATAGTAGCTAGAGGCCAAGCTAGGTTTATATACTAAGGGTCCTAGACCCTATATTAGCTATACTATTAGTTAACTAGTCCTTTATTATCGCCTAAGTTATATCCTTTGCTTTATTACTAAAGTTAATAGAGAGGTATAAGGTCTATTACTTCGCTACTAATCCCTCTAGGTACTTAGTAGTAAATAGCACCTTTTCTAAATCTAATATAATCTTATTTATTCTAAATTATATATTAAGATTAAATATAAATTAATTAAAGTTAGTCTAGGTACCCCTTTTATACTTAAGTATTAGGAGATACTTCCCCTAAAGCTCTAATTAGGACTTCTTTAATTTATTACTAATAACTACTTAGTAAGTAATAGAGTTACTTACTAGGGTTAATAGTTAGCTAGCCCTTAAGGCCTTTAGGTATTCCTATTTATACTTTAGCTACCCCTTGCTTTCTTCCTCTTTAATAAGCTAGTCTAATTTAGCCTCTATTAATTAACTACCTAGTCCCCTATTAATACCCTTATTACTATTCTATTTAATAGGCGTTTTATCTTATATTTAGCTATTTAATTACTCCTAGCTAGTAGGGGATCCTAATAGTAATACTATATTTATCTCCCCCATAAACCTATAGGTAGGTATTATATTATTATATATTATACTACTCTAACGGTCTATACGTTTATTAATATAGGTATAAGAAAAGAATATATTATAAACTAATATAATATAGAGTAATAGAGTTAGTATAGTTAGGTATAGCTAAGGTTAAATATTCTTCTCTAGCCCTCTAGTCTTATTAAGTAAGGGCTAAGGGGCTTATCTAGTAGTTACCTAGTACCTCCCTATATCTCCTAACTCCTATAGACTTCCCTACTTAGCCCGCTAAGCCCTTTTCCCTATAATATGATCCTGGCTCGAGATATGTAGTTAGGAGCCTTAGCTTCGTATTACGGCGCTTCTACTTGCTATGCATAAGTCTATATACATAGCACTCTCTAGCTAAATCATATATAAGATATTAGTCTATTTATAGTATAAATAATCATAGAGCTATAAAAGTAGGACTATTAAGCGCTATTACTAGCTAGTAAGGATATTATTTATATTAATGCCTAGAAGGTCTTTAAGAATGTTATTAGTAGTAAGATATCTAAGTTCTTTTAGAGAGAAGGCTATCAAGCGGATACCTAGATATTGAGAGAAGAGGTGCTAAAGTTAAAGGATTTTGAGATATAGTTAAAGGAAAGCAGCGGATATAAGGACGCGAAAACCGGTATATAAGCTAGTAAGAACATAGTAGCTCGTAGGTTATTATAGCGTTGCTTCGCAATATTAGGATAAATTCTTCTCTAAACTGAATATTTACTAGCTTCTCGAGTATAGTTCTTATAGTGCCTTATATTACTTAGGTGTGAACCCTGTGAAGCCTATAAGGCCCCACGGTCTGCTTTTATCGATCGGCCGAATTACTATCGCGAGGTATTAGCAAAGAACTCCTTGCTAAGACTATAGGGTAGAACGGCCGAAGCCATGCGTCACGATAAGCCTACTACTCCTAACTAGCGCTAAATACTCTAATATTATTCTCGCCCGACTACGCCGCATCAGTATATAGCAACACCAGCGACCTCGCTACAAAGGCTCCCGCGGGTCGAACCCCTGAATAGTTATTAGGATCTTTATTGCTAGTTACTAAATATTCTAGCTATACGATTGCTTAGTTAATAAATCGCACCGGGACGTCGCTAAGCTAGTTTCTTAGAGCTTACTCAGGTAACCTGCGGTAGACTGCTAATCTAAACATCTAAAAAGGAATAGTATAACACCTAGCGATAGCGAGTCTTTACGCCTAACTTCTATTTATTACTTAGCGTTAAGCATTCGATCTACAGTCCGGGGTAAGTAAGGTTAATTGCTTCCCCCTTGCGGGTAGTACTACTATCTTAGTTCTCACGATAGTACTAACAGTTCTTATAAGGAACCTCCCCTCTCTCTAATATTAAAGGAACTAGGTCCTTATCTTATGCTGCTAAAATATACTTATACCTAACTTAACTCGTTAAATCCGCTATAATACCTATTACGACTTTAATATCCTAATATGCTATTACTAACGTCAGCCCGCTTATAACAGTCTTTATAACATAGACCTCATGCGTAACGGCATCGCTAGACCTATATCTCGCGCTTAGCCCCCTATAGGGAAATAACTATATTACTGCTTACTTTAGGTAAAAATACGATATAGGAGAGTTTAGTAAATACTTCCCCTCTAGTAAGCAGCTCGACGAAATATACTCCGCGCTAACTACTAGAAACGACGCTAAGCGCGTAACAATTGCATACTTCTCCCTAGCCAGCTAGTGCCCAGAATTATACACCATAGCCGGGTTAGCCCACAGGGGTAGCAATAGCGACGTAACGTCGTTAGGCGCCTTCGTGCCCCTAGTTATAACGAGTAGTAGTAGCTTAGGTATCGATAGCTTAATTAGCTTTAACCCGCTACTAAACGTATTAATAGAGGTTCTTAATAAGGATAAGATAGCTATTATCTACTATCCTAAGTAAGTTTTAGAATAGCCTATGCTACTCTCGCCTTCTTTAACAAACTAACAATAGGGTAGAGACTATGCTACTAGCGTTAGCTCCAGCTGCTTTTTAGAGGTCCCGGATTCTATATATAGTAAAAAGATAGCCTATCGGAGGATTATCCCGGACGATATCTATACCGAGGTTATAGCTACTATTACCTATAACAACACCGCCATAACAGGTCGAGTGCTTTTATACATAGCCTCGGGGCCCTTTAATTATAATACTCTCACTAAGATATTTACCGCTACTAAGAGTATATACCCTGTCGCATATAAGCTAGCTATCACCTTAGTAAATAAGGGCGAGGCTAGAGAGACTAGCAGTACTAGCGGCAGTAGGAGCGGCGCTGCAGCTCCGTCGGTAACTAGGGCTAGTGCTACTTATAGCATAAGGATCACTACCTCTAGAGGTAGTATTAGTATCCTAGCTATAGTATAGGCCTTTGCTGCGCTAGCTGGTGCTGCGCTTACTCTGCCCTTCTAAGACTAGTTAGATAATATAAGGGTATAAGAATTAATATATATTATAAGATATCTAACTATATTTGCTACTAATATAAAAGAAAAGATCTTTTAGACTACCTTGCTGTGCGATAATTAATTAGACCGCAGGATTAGGTCTAAAAATGCTAAGGGTAGTTAGCGCGGTGCCTTTTTATTGCGAACTAAATCTTATATATCTATACTATAAGATCTATAATAAGCTTATTAAGGGGAAGGTATTTATAAAATAGCAGGTATTTCTATATTAGTAGCTTTAGGAGTCTACCTATTAGAACTTATATTATTATATTTCTAACTTTAAGATAGCTATTACTCTCTATTGAAGTTGTTTTCTATCTCTGTATTCATATTTACGATATAAAGGTCTATTTAGGTATAGAAACCACTTAGATAATTAGCTCTCAAATGGAGCCGGTTGAATACGGCGGTAGTCCTTTTCTTGACTTAGACTGCAGGTATCTCTTAGAGAAGCCTTCGTATCTATATATACTAAATAAATCCCGAGCAGAAAACATATTTTATCTCAGAGCCCTAAAAGAGGATCTTCTACCTTATTTAAACTCGAATTCTACTAGTAGAAATACGTTTAGTGCGAATTATAGCGGTATAGAAGATATTGCTAATGGACTGAGGTCTTATATAGCAGGTTACTTAACCTCCGTGGTAGCTTTGAATAAGCGGCAGGACTTCTCGTATATATCCTCAGGAAGCGACTTCATAATAAGCCTATTCGAATAGCATCTCTTTTATCATGCTAGTAAACAGGACCTTACTATTCGTTAACTTCCTATCTAAAACCTCTACCAGAATATCGCAACTAGTTTATCTATAACGTTAGTACCTATTCTTATTAGGTATTCTTTTATCGCCCTTTAATTCGCATGAATACTTCGAAAGATCTATACTTCGAAGTCTTAACTAATATTCGGCTCCGTTTTTTAAGGGTTCTATCTTAGCGTTAGTATAAGTAAAAATATACAATACTTAGCACGCTATTAGGTTACTCGCTTATAAGCCCGCAGGGTTCTAGGACCGGGTAGCTTCTCCGCTAAGTAGCCTTTTGCCTTCTTCGGATAGCATTTCATTAGAAGCTATAGTACGGGCCGTATAGCTCTAAACCCAGTGGATATGCTAAAAGTGACTTATGTGGCAAGCTAAAGCCGAGCTATTATAGGTTTCGAGGTTAAATAGGATAAAAAGTCGGCTTAAAAGACGAAGAGAACTGTAGGCCTTATTCCTAGCAAGCCTTTAGCTGACCTTGATCCTCTGTGGTCTCTATCTCCGCAGCAGATTCGACTTTGGCGATATAAGGCACTAATTAGATTTGATAGAACGTGGTTAAGGCTTTATATTAGTATTAGTATCCGTGTTAGTATTGCTTGGTATTAGTCTTAGAACTGCTGTTAGTACGGTGAGACGGGCATTTTCTAGCTCTTATAGGGCAGTCCGGATCATGGCCTGATGTCACGAGCTAGGATAATATCGCAGGGGAAAGGGCTTAGCGGGCTAAGTTAGGGAAGTCCGTAGGAGTTAGGAGCTATAGGGAGGCACTAGGTAACCCCTAGATAAGTCCTCTAGCCCTTACCTAATAATTAGAAAGCTAGAGAAGAATATTTAACCTTAGATATACCTAACTATACTAACTCTATTACTCTATACTATACTAGTTTATAATACGTTCTTCTTTCCTACTTATATTAATAGGGGTATAGACTATTAAATTAGTATAATATATAATAATATAATACTTACTTATAGGTTTACTAGGGAGATAAATATAATATTACTATTAGGATCCCTTACTAGCTAGGAGTAATTAAATAGCTAAACCTAGGATAAGACGCTTACTAAATAAGATAGTAATAAGAGTACTAATAGGGGACTAAGTAGCTAATTAATAGAGGCTAAATTAGATTACCTTATTAAAGAGGAAAAAAAGAAGGGGTAGCTAAAGTATAAATAGGAATATCTTAAGGACTTAAGGGCTAGCTAATTATTAACTCTAGCGGGTAACCCTACTACTTACTAAGTAGTTATTAGTAATAAACTAAAGAAGTACTAATTAGAGCTTTAGGGGAAGTATCTCCTAATACTTAAGTATAAAGGGGGTACCTAGACTAACTTTAATTAATTTATATTTAACCTTAATATGCGATTTAAGATAAATAAGATTATATTAGACCTAGAAAAGATACTATTTACTACTAGGTATTTAGAGGGATTAGTAGCGAAGCAATAGACCTTATACCTCTCTATTAACTATAGTAATAAGGCAAAGGATATAACCTAGGTAATAATAAAGGGCTAGTTAACTAATAGTATAGCTAATATAGGGTCTAGGACCCTTAGCACGTAAACCTAGCTTAAGTAAACCTACTAGTAACTAGGATAATTATACTAGAGCTTTATTAATTATTATAAAGAGATTAAGGCGGAGAGCCCCTATTAATAACTAGAGGAGATCTAGGTAGCTAATATAGTAGCTAGGCTAGACCCTAAGCTCTAGTATTATATTATAGCGAGCGGGTTACTAAAGTTATAGCTTAACCTTAATACTAGGGCTAGAAATACCGAACCTATAGTTAATATATAGATATATAATATACTAGTAAGGGACTAGGGGGCTAATAATAAGGGATAACGTCTAGAGGGCTAAACCCTTAACTAGGAGGGGTAAACCGAGGCCCTAAAGGGATAGACCTATAGGGACTATAGTAATATTAATAACTACTAAGAGGATACTAAGGACTTACTATAGGATACTAGGAAGGAAATTATTTATTATAGTTATAAGAGGAAAGGCTATATCGCGCTAAGGTGCTTATACTATAGGAAGTATAGCTACCCCCGCTATAAAGGGAACCCCTACCCTAGTAAATAACTAGAGGAGGACTAGGTAGTAACGCGTGCAATTTAATAAGGTAGCGACTAGCTATATTATATTAAAGTAATAATATAAGTCCGAGTTATAGGTAGCTAGAAGACTAGTGCTACGCTTATTAATTATAGGGCTAATAAGAATATTATAAACTAGAGGATTATAACTAATACCTAACTAGAGGCTAATAGGTTAGAACCTATTAGAGGAATATAAGTATCTAAGGGACCTAACTTTAGTATATAGAAGTTAGTAACCTAAATAACTAATAGTATAGGCGTCTAGCGGATAGCTCTATATGATTTTAGGATTAGTAATAGTAATAGTTATAACGCTATTATAGGGATCCCTTAGTATATAACGGAGTACCCTAACCTTAATTAGAGGAAGTTAGGCTAGACCTTTCCCCTATATAAGAAGAGTATCCGCTTTATTATAACTATAAAGGAACTTAGGCGTATTAAAATAAAGTGAGAGTAGTACTTATAGGGGTATTATAAGTCTACTAGATATTAACTACTAGTTAACTAGAGGATACTAAGGAGCTTAAGACTAAAATAAATATCCCCCTAGAATACTAGGACTTTAAGAAGGTATTTAATATTAACCTAGTAGGAACTACGCTAGAGTTTAGGACTACTAGGAGCTACCCTATTAACCTAGAGCCTAGAACTAAGCCCTTATTTAAGCCTATCTACCTACTAGCTAAAAAGGAGTTAGAAAAGTTAAGGGATTATATCTATAAGGCCCTATAGAAGGGATAGATTTGCTTATTAATAAGCCTAGTAAGGGTATTAATCCTATTTATCCTAAAGAAGGGAGGTAAGTTAAAATTATATATAAATTACTAGGGGCTTAACTAGGTAACTACTAAGAACTATACCCCCCTCCCCCTAATTAATAAGATCCTCGACTAGCTCTCTAGAGCTAAGTACTTTATTAAGCTCGACCTTAAGGATATATACTACTAAGTAAGGATCTAAGAGGGACATAAGTAGAAGATAGTATTCTATATATAATATAGCTACTATAAATATTATATTATACTATTTAGGCTTATTAATATACCCGCTACCTTCTAGATATTTATTAACGAGTTACTTATAAGCCTAGTTAATATTATTTATATTATATATCTAGATAATATCTTAATTTTTATTAATAATATAGACTCCTATATAGAGGTAGTAAGATAGGTACTTACCTAGTTAGAAGCTAATATCCTCTATATAAACCCTAATAAGTATAAATTCTATAAAAAAGAGATCGACTTCCTTAGGTTTATAATCTTAGTAAATAGGATTATTATAGAATAGGAGAGGGTCTAAGTAATTACTAAGTAGCTAGTACCTACTATAATATAAGAGATTTAGTAATTTCTAGGATTTATAAGGTTCTATAGGAGATTTATTAAAAACTACTCTAAGATTTATAGCTCGCTTACTAACTAACTTACTAATATAGCTAAGGGATAGCTAGTAATAACTAGGGAGGTATTAGTTACTTTCTATTAGCTCCGCGCTTTATTTATAGAGGTACCTATACTATGCTACTTTAATCCTATACGCCTAATTTAAGTTAAAACTAATATATTAGACTTTATAATAGGGGTAATACTAAGCTAGCTAGAGGGGGATATATAAAGACTAGTAGTATTTATATCTTAGAAGCTTAAGGGCGCGTAATTATAATATAATATACTAGAGGTAGAACTACTAGCTATTAGGGAGGTAGTAGTAAGGTAGTAGTACTACTTGCTTTACTCCTAGTATTATATCTAATTTATTACTAATTACCTAGGTTACTAGTACCTTGCTAATAAAAAGACGCTTAGTAGCTATTAGGCTTAGCTATTATAAGATCTATTAATATTCGACTTTGAAATTAAATACTAGCTAGGTTACTATAACCTAGCTAATAGCCTCTCACAGAGACCTAACTATACCCTAGGGGATATAGAGATTAATAAAACTAGGGACTCGCTCCTATAAGACTTTTTATAACGTTTTAATAAAGCTACTATTTAGAGGGTAGGTACTAGGTAGTAATAGGGCGCCTAACTACTAAATACCTCCCTAGAATAACTTATACCCTCGCTCTAGAAATAAGTTAAGAAAGCCTAATAGAAAGACGCCTTTTATATTAATAAGGAGTAGGAATAATAAGGTATAAGGTAGTTACTAGATAACTCTAGTATCCTAAGATCTTAAGAGGGCCTATAAATCCCTAATAACTACTTACTTTAGAATAAAGTCCTTAGAGCATTCTATAATAAACTATCTAGAGGTTACTAAGATACTAAGGAGGATTAGAAAATCGTTTTTCTAGAACGTATAGAAGACTAATATAAAAGAATATATTAGGATATATATAATATACTAGCATATAAAACTAAGATACTACCTCCTATATAGCGAACTTATGCCCCTGCTAGTACCTACTAGGCCCTTCGAGTAAATATTAATTAACTTTATTACTAAATTACTATTATTACTAATAACTAAAAATAAACCTTATAATAATATTCTTATCGTTATTAACCAATTTATAAAGTACTCCCTATATATCCCTACTAGGGATTTACTTACTACTAACGGGTTAGCTATACTACTAATTAAATATATCTTCCTTATATTTAGGCTCCTAGGAGCTATTATATCTAATCGGGGATCGCTATTTACTAGTAACTTCTAGGCTAAAATATACTACCTACTAGTTATTAAGAGGAAGATTAGTACTACTTTTTATCCCTAAACTAATAGCTAAATAGAACGCTAGAACTAGAGTATTAAGCACTTTCTAAGGACTTTTTATAATATTAACTAGGACGACTAGGTAACGTAGCTCGACCTAGCTTAATTTATTTATAATAACTCCTATTATAAAGCTACTAAGACGTTACCTACTAAACTACTAATAGGATATTCCCCTTATAAACCTAATAATATTAAACCTTAGTTAAAGGTTTTAATCCTAGTAATATATAAGAGAATTTATAGCTTACTTACCTAGAGGTTAGCTATTACTAACTTACTTTAGAAGTATAATAAAATATATAATAAATTCTATAATTAGAGGAGGACCCTTATTATTCTTACTATAGGAGATCTTATCCTACTTTTAACTAAAAATATTAGGTAGAAGCAGCCCTCTTATAAACTTTCTAATAAGTATTTAAGCCTATTTAGGATCTAACGGGTACTTTATAGGGGATAGGCGTATAAGCTATAGGTAGATAAAAAATACCGAATCTATAATATATTCACGCCGACGCAATTGGAACCCTTGTTTAGCTTAGCTGTTTTACTATAAGATATCCTAATTAAGAACAACGATAACGTCTATATAGTAAACTATATCGTTACCTATAGGGGCCCTAGATATAACTATTAGTACCTTATTAAATAGAAGGGCTATAGCAAACTAGATAATTGATAGGAGCTATAATATAATATATCCATAGACTTACGAAGCGATTATAAAGCCTAATTATAAGTAAAAGCATTATAATTACTATATAATTTAATAAATAACTTAAGGCCTCTGGCCACTGCATAGTGATTTTACCTGCTTAAGTGCAATAGACCTTCTAACTCCGCGCCTCCTGATAATATATAGCCTTCGGTCACGTGATCGTAACTTTCCTAACTATAGCCGCACTTATACGTGCCTATTATACTAGATAGCCTCACGATCTTTAACTTTATATTAATAATAATATAGTTTTTGATTATTTAAACTACGAAACTATCGACTTTTCCTCTTATATACTACTTATGCTACTAATACTGCCTCTATTACTGCTTCGTCCGCTAGTCCTCTTATTCGATCGGGTTAGCTAATGCCTTCGCAGCTATACTATTATTAATAACGCTCTTTCTATTCGGCGTAAGCTATACTTACTAACGTTCCCCTAAGGGGCCTAGGCCGCCTCTGCCTTAATAATACGGAGGACTTACTTAAAGAAGGGCTATTCTATAGGGTATATAATAACCTACTTAGCTTCTACTACTAAGTCTACTTACTTAGCTATAATATAATAGTAAGTATCCCCTCTAGGGGTATTAATAAGAGCCCTCTTAAGGGCTATATTAATAATACGCTCTTAATATATAATAGAGTAGTTAAAGAAGGAGCGGGTTTTATTAATTATATTAATACTAAACTCTCTAGCGAGCTCTTATATATTATTAGTATTAAAGGGCGTGCTTTACGTAAGCTTAGCGTTTTTATATATAAGGTCTAGTACTAATATAGTTAAGGGATAAGGAAGAGGGAGAGGTATAAGGCCCTACTTATAGCAGAGCTTCTTATACTTCTAGCTATAAGAACCTCTTAGGAAAGACCTCTTTAGTTAAGGAGTTACCTCTTATATAGTAGCGTTTATAATACCTTTAGTACCTTACTAGAAGGTCGACCTTTTAGGTTAAGAAGTTATCTTATATAGTAGCTTTTACCTTACTAGAAGGTTTAACGAGGGCATTTCTAGGCTATAAGAGCCTTAGTAGCCCGTTTAGCTCTAATATAATTAGCCCTAGTGCGGCGCGCGTTCGACTTTATATAAGGGTTTGCTTATAAGTAGTAGGAATATATAGGGTTCTTATATTATTTTCCTTAACTAGTAGAGGGTATAGGTTAAAATACCTATATAGTATTTCCTAAATTATACCTGCGAACTAGGTGAATTTGTTATAGTCTTTTTACGAAGGGGCTGCGGCGTAATTCCGAACTTAATAAATAACTTAATAAGTAACTAGTGATTAGGTAGAAATAGGGTACGCTAGCTAGGTATCTTAATTTACTAGCCTAATAGCCCCTAATAAGGTAAAAAGAGACTAGAAAATACTTAAAGGTAACTAACTACTACCTAGAGGTTATTAGTAGCTTACTAGGGGCGCTCCTAAAAGTTTTAAGTCTACTAGGCGCTAGTGCCCTTAGTATTATTACTATTATTATTATCTCCCCTTATAATAAATATAGTAGCTAAAGCCTCGTAATTTTACTTTAAGTTAGAGATATTAATTAGTAAAGTACTAGGGAGGTACTAGTAGGACTTAAATAAACTTATAACTTTATTATAAGAGTTAAGTAACTCCTTGGTATATTTAGCTTATATCTCCTATATTACTAGCTACTTCTAGGCTAGCTACTCTATTACTATATAATAATAAGTAAGCTCTTTATATTACTTATATAATAACTTAGTCTACTTCTTAGCCTCGTTAGTAAGGCGCTACTAGTAAGTAATAGCCTCTTCTAAAGCGCTTACCTAGCGAATTTCTAGTTCTATAGAGATCTCCGCCTCCTTAGCTTTATACTTCTTAGGTATAATATTAGCTTGGCCTCTGGCCACTGCATAGTGATTTTACCTGCTTAAGTGCAACAGACCTTCTAACTCCGCGCCTCCTAATAATATATAGCCTTCGGTTACGTGATCGTAACTCTCCTAACTATAGCTGCACTTATACGTGCCTATAGCCTCACGATCTTTAACTTTATATTAATAATAACGTGGTTTTTAATTATTTAATAGATTATAAAACTATTAACTTTTCCTCTTGCGTACTACCCGCGCTGCTAATACCGCCTCTATTACTACTTTATCCGCTAGAAGTTATTACTATCTTTACTATACTATTGTTAGTAACGCTCTCTCTATATTAAAGTAGTTAGCGTAAGCTATACTTACTAACGTTCGCCTAGGCTACTTAGGCTACCTCTACCTTAGTAATATAGAGGACCTGCTTAAAGAAGGGCTACTCTATAGGGTATATAATAACCCGCTAAACTTCTATTACTAAGTTTACTTACTTAGCTCTAATACTATTATACCTTA